>JASANC010005166.1:0-34786 GCA_030248135.1 Theristus sp. LFF4_11
CAGCACGTATGACCAATGCAATCGTTACCCACTTTACAAAGTTGCCGGTATTCATGCTTTTTAACGGCGAATCTGCAGCGAGCATCGCCAGCACATCCACCAGTTGCCTGCGTGAAATCACCGATGCACTCGGTACACTCTGTTGACGTTGCTCAGTGTTGCTCAACAGTTCAGCGTCGTCCCGCTCTGCGAGAGCGTCGAAATACTCCGAATAATCGGGCAACCACTGTCGCATCATTTGCACGTCTTCGTGGTCATCATCCGTTGTTAAATCGCGTTTGTGACGTTTGGATTGGTGATACTCGTAGCGCGGCTGGTCGCCAGACACGTCCGGCTTGTCCATCTGCTCATTCAGCTGCTTCCAGACAGTCACCAGCCAGCGTGCACACTCCGGGGGCAGCAAGGTGCATTCTGCCGCCGTGCATTTGACATATCTGTGAAGGACACAACGGAATCATGCGCTGCAGATCAGGGAAACTGGCAAATTTATGACAAACGGCCACCTACTCCAGAATCAGTTTTGAGGGAATCGCTGCATTTCCGTCCATTTTGTCGACCGAAGAAAACTTGAGAAGCCACGCGAAATCGGCCGCATGCTTCTGCTCCAAGCTGGAAGCGACGATCGACTATAAAAAAAGACAAAAGCACTTGAAAAGCACTGACTGCAAATTTCTCTGCAATCCCTTGGTAAACAATGATATTTCAAGTTTACCATCTGCTCACCAAGCAATGATCAGATTGGAAACACAAATCACTCGTTAAACGCAGTGCCCACCGGAATCTGTCCGTCGAACGCAGCGCGCAGTTCAGCCAAACGCACCACGCGGTACGCAGCCAGTGTGAAACGACTGACCGCCAGTTGACACAAACTGACGGCCAACAGAAATGGCGTGACAAGATCGGCGAAAGCGACAGCGGCAGACTGACGAATGGAGTCGACAAAATTGGCGGCCGATTTGAGCCAGCCGTGGCACTCGGCGAGACAACGCGTCGCATCGGACGTTGACATTTGGCAGTCGATTGAGTCGAACGCAAACGCACCCACCGTCGCCAGCGTCATTTGCGCGAAACTGCGCGTCTCGCAAGCAACCGAGGTGTACTGAATGGAGCAAGTGCACGTGAAAAATTGAAGTTTGTAGCAGTAAAAATGAAACATTTCGTGATTTGGGCAGATTGATTGCTCGCGAACCGTTGGATGTTCAGGGCGATAGCCAGCGATTTGGTTTGCGTCAATCTTTTCGATCTTGCGCAGCACCTGCTGACGACTCCGATGAGCAGCTGCCAGCAACGGGTCAGTGTGCGCAGCGCCGTGCTGCTCCAACGATTCACCGGCCATGTGCTGTGCGTAGCGTTCGAAACACTCGATCTGCTCGTTGATGTATTCAAACTGCAATAAGACATTTTTGCCGATTTATTTTTAGTCGCACAAAACAGGAGATTGACTGTCACACACACAGAACTTTAGGCAGCATCAGCACCTTGATTTTCAGTAATCGTCGTTTCACATGTTGCTTTATGATTGGATCAATGCAGTTTTTCGGCGGACACGCTCGTCCCAGCAGCCATTTGCCGAGACGCCAAACGGCAACAAACACGGCTGTGCGAAAAAGAACAAAAATTATTGAGAACTTTCTCAGTTAAAGGCTGCTCTAAACTACGTTACCGTTTTGATCATCGCTCGAACAGAGGGACAGCATTTCTTGGAAGTGCTGCTTCGTTTCTTCCTCCTGAGCAATGTTGGTAGCCAGCAGGACCAGCTGACGCATGGTTTGTCGCAAATACTGCCTGAATAATCGTATTTGTTTTTTTGCTTGCTTGCTTTCCAAATTTCACACGAAAGCATATTTTTCAGCTCCACCAACTTACAATTGCTGTTCGTTTTGCACGGACATCGCCACAGCACTGGTCCACAGCATGCTCTGCAGGCGTTTGCAGTGCTGCACAAAGTCAGCCAAATGGCCGATCGGAATGTTGCAGTGGAAGTCGATCGACCGGCTGCGCTCAGTCACTGGCAGCACGCCAACTGGTGATGTCAAATGCGCCACGGTGCACGTCAAAAATGGCATCGCCGAAAGCTGCGAATTCTGCAAATGTAAGTGTCTGCATAATGCTGTAATAAAAGTGCTGCTGATTGGCACATCTGCATTTTACACTCTGATTTAGTGCAGACAGAGCATATGAGTCACATCTGCATGGACATCAGCGACATGAAAGCGTCAACGCACTAACGGTGACGTTCAAGCGGCTGTCCTCAAGACCAGTCAGCTGCTGTTCGTGGCGTGTGTCAGCGAGCCGCATCGTTGCCGATTCGTTCAACCAAGCGAGCCACGCCAGCAAACATGCCGATTGGCAAGTGCGCATTGGCGCCACGTGCCGCCAAAACAACGCTGCTGGCAACACAGAGCACTCGCAAAATGACACAATTGCACTGAGATCAGGTTGGCCAGCAGCAGCAGAGTCAACTGACTGCTGTTCATTGTCATTTGTACCGCTGCGAAGTAACATTTCCACGCAATTGTTGGAACGAAGTTTCTGGACGGAATTTTCGACAACCGACAGGATGGTGGACTCGAATTGAGAGACTGTGTCGGGCACAGTGTCGTTGTCTGTTTGCTTCGATGTCAGAATCTCATCCAGACGTTTCTTCGATTCGGATACCTCCGTTTGACTGACAATAAATTCTGAAAAAAAACAAAGTTATAATCGACTATTTATCAGCACCGCTAACTCACTGCAACGTAATTTGTTCAACCTGTGAATTTACGGCCATGAAAATTTTTGAAAAGAACCCACCGTTGCGAGGCAGTTGTTGAAGTAGACTGATCAGCCTCAAATTGCAGCCGTTCAATTCGGCCTTCGTCAACGTCGGTGCGGCCGAGGTGCACCGATTGTAATAGTGAACGAGCTCACTGAGCAGCTGGTGTTGATCGGCAGTGGTGCACGGCAATGCCCAGCCAAACGCACGCAACATCGCACGGTACGCAGACAACTGCGAGCGTTCAGTGCACCACGACGATGACAGTTCGTTCACGGCATCCACAAACTCAATTGACGGCCTGAAACGCACATTTACAGTGGGTCGTTGGTGCTTCACAATTTCGGAATAACTCGACCAAGTTATGTGGAGGACAGGTTCTGTGCATTTCGGCCAGCTCAGATGCGGAAAAAGAAATGCAAGAAAAAAACGAACTTTCGAAAGCTCACCGACAAAAGTGCAGCAAACTGTGCAGACACTGTTTCTGGAGCCAACGGAACGCCACCAACAACGCGACCGCGTCTGTTTGATCGTCAGTGGGACGCGCTCGGATCACGTCAGAAAACACGCAGAAAGCGTACAGACCAGAAAACGACTGAAAACTGCTGCATACACCGATCAAATCAGATCAAGTTCCGTTACTCCGTTACATACATTGTATTTACCGAAACGCACCTGTTGCACTGTTTTGTTGAGTGACTCTGGTGAAAAATCCGAATGTGTCACTAAGGTTGTGATCTGTTGCATTCCATCCACAACGGTCGGCAAGTGAACCACACAAGGCGATGGCAACGATTCAATTGCAAGCTCTTCTGAAAAATAATGAAAAAATGCCCCATTTCTGGATTTGAAATTTTATTTGAACTCTGAGTCGTTGCAGCAATTTGAATGCCCGCCATTACAAAGTTATTTACTTCGACCCACACACTTTTTGCAGCAGCATGCGCCATTCGCAGAGCACTCGCACGCGCTGGCTTCGCTTGTGCGAAATGTGCACACCAAAATCGCAGACACAACAGCAAGTACAGCCTGCAAAAGTTAGTAAGGACTATTTCGAACTTGTTTGTTAGCCTACTAATTGAAAATAAACGATATTCGAAACACGACAATGCAGACTAGCTAAGAATCACAAGACTGCCATGCGATGGCATGACACGAGTTTCAGTTTGTTTTACCTGGCCGTGTTGTTGCTGCAGTTGGGTCGCCCATAAAATGCTTCATTCCAGGGCAGCGAACGGTCAGTGACTTCTGTTTGCAAAGCAACTTTTAATAGCTAACTTTTCGAAGAAATTAAAAAACAAAATAACAAACCAGCCAAAACCGCTCGTCGCCAATCCTTCAGTGCGATTGATTTGATCAACTCTGAAAAAGACTTCACTTTAGTGCTATGTTAACAAAGCACATGACGACTACCAGAGTTCACCAACCAGCTGGCAGCCAGTGTTGCGCCAGCTTCCAACTGAGTGCAATGTGTTCAGCAGACGATACGAGCAACGCACCAAGTGCACTCATCAAACGGCACGTGGCACTGCAAAACAAAATACAAAAAAGCTTGGGAGTTGATCTGCAAGTCTTCGGGTCAGTGCAATCAAGAGACCAACGTTGCATTCGCTGACGGTGTCCACCCGGCCAACTGATACTCGAGCAATGCCCGCTTGCGCTCGCACACGAGACGCACCTCCAATGCCGCACTGGTACGCGCCCACAATGTCTGCAATCATTTCAACTTTGATTTGATTTCGGATTTGATTCGCTTCAAAAAAATCGGTCATCATTGAAAACAGACCGATTGCTGTTGAAGCAGCCCCGCGATATTTCCACAGTCTGCAGTGGGAATGATACGACGGAGTTGTGTGACGATTTGCTGCTCAGTTGCCCCGGTGGTGCCCCAATTGGCACAGTTGAACGCACACTCAAGCAATTTGCAGTGGATGTTGCACTGCACAGCTGAAAAACAAAACATAAATTAAGTGTCTTTTATGACGATCATTTGAATATGTTCGATGATCCGTCAAAAAAAGAAATAAAAACAAAACTACAAAAAAAGTTATACATGTGGTGTGCAGCTGAGCTGAACTGACTACATTCAAAATGCCTAAGTGGGCTGGTCACACCAGCACGATACAGATGCAACATGCAACCAATCAAGATTCTCAAAAAATGTTATCAAAGATGCGTTTCAAGATCAAAACCTGCTGACTGTTTCATCGCCCAATAAGCACTTGCAATCATCTGTGCCACCGTTGTCGGCAACTGCCCATTAGGCACAGCATCCACGAGCACATCACGAACATCACACGGTGTTCTGCTTGTCCACTGCTCAGAATCGTCACAGAGGCACAACTCAACAGAGCGATTGCGCATTGCGCGCGACAATTGGCCGTAACGGGGGTCCATCGTGAAGAAGATGCTGCAAGCGATTGATGCACGCGTTCGAAAGTTCAGCCTCCGTCAAATGGTACACACCGCATGGCATTGGTATGAGTGTGAATGAAGATAACACCAAAATACGTTTTGGAAACTGAACTAAACCGAAAATCCGGATGCGGCTGTATCGGTTTCACTTGTCCGTCGAGCACACCCCGTTCAGTGACCGTCAACGTACCGTCCGCCTCAAGCGCTGCGTTCAGTCGGTCAAGCACCGCGCAACTACAACATAAGAACTGATACACTTTTGGGAGTCACTCAGGCAGTTTGTCAAGGCCAATCATCCAGTTTGCCAGTTGACCAGTCTGCCCGGCGCCAGTTGGTCAGCTGTCAAGTGAACACTGTCAGTGCGACCACCGACCTGCAACAGTTGACGTTGTGCACGAGCAGCCAGTGTCCGTGGGCGTATGCGTCCACAAACACGCTGTCCGTCCATTCAAATCGCACGTCATTCACGTGTTGCTGCTGCTGATCGTCATGCTTAGCGTCAGCCTCAGTCAACAACTGAACATCCGTGTGCAGGCGACACAGTGACTCACTCAGTTCACTGTCAACTGCTGCAACATTGTTGTTTTTAAATATTATTACATTCAAAGCTGTGCTGGGCTGAGTGGTGGAAATTCCAATGCAATCCACTCAGCAGATTTCAGTGTTTACCTATGGCGACTGTTTGCAGTCGTTCAATGTGCGCAGCGAGTGTTGGCGCATCAGCGGCTGCCTCGAGCTGCTGCACCAACTGCTCACTCTCCTCAGGTAAAAATGGTTGCAGTTGACCACAAATTGCCACTGCATTCGAACGGATATCGCTCAATTCAACTGATGATGCAGACACCTAAACAAGCAGTTGCTTTTTTATCCCTCCCACACATTAATAAAGGCAAGAGTCGAAACTAGCAATCTGGAGACACACACAGCCAAGCGCAGTGCTCAGCACAGCGAGTTCACAGTCAAATGAAGTGTTTCCATTATCGCAACAGCAAAAACCAGCATCGCCCATGCACACCTGTTCAAACGATCCAAGCAACTCGGACGCATCCGTGTCGGCAGTCAAATGCAACCGCAGCAAGCGCCGTCCACACAGACGCGCCAACAGTTCGACCAGTGAACTTTTGCCGCAGCCTGTCGGCCCAACCTAGCATCACGACGACATTCCATCCATTCATTTCGATTCAATATTGGTGACGAACGAAAGAAATGCAAATACCACCTGACACCAAGTTGAACACAGTGCAAACACAGTGCAGGCCAACCCTGCCAACCCAAATAAGCCTGTTTGCCTGTTTCGAAGCTGTGCTCATGTTATTTGCATTTGGTGGAACAACTCCAGCAAACGGGTCGCCTAATTTTCACGGAGGGATGTGTGTTTGCTATGCCTTCCCTTAAAAATCAGGTGCCGAGTCAAGCCCAATAATAACCATCACGCAAGCCAGGCAGGGCGTTTAGTTGATTGGCTTGATTGAATCATCATAGCAGCCAATCACCATTAGTTTGTGTTGAAACGACTCACGAGCAATGCAAGCCACCGCATCTGCACGCACAACATCAGCCATTCCAGTGGGCGCACATTGCAGCGCAACAACCGCAGACTGCGCTCATTCGCGTGCAAGTCGCTGGCATGAATGCGCTCGACACGTGGCAGTTCGCCTCGGCCGACGCGGAGGAGCCGCTCATTCATGAACACGTTGCTGACACTGCCGCCAATTGCTGTGCCGCTTGCGAACACTGACTCGGCCACTTTGGCAACCTGCAGGAAAGAGAACACGTTTTGCTTGAGATAGCGTCAATGATGATTTAGAAATCGAAACCTTGCCTGCAATCGGTCATCCTGTGAACGCAATCGGCATTGATAGATGATGTCCAAAACTTTCGTCGGATTTTGCTCCTAAAACAAAACCGCCAATGTTAAACTTCTATACGAAAAAAAGGTAACATTCCAGTGCACATGGTAAAAAAACTCAATCCGAAATCCGCGAACCAACAATATTTTGCACCGCCTTAAATTTACAAAAGCAATGACAAACATTGATCGTTTGCATCAACTGCAGCCATCGAAGCAAATCTCGCAGGTTGAACTCCCACGGTGCTCCGGAGAGTGCAAACTCGTGTCTCGTGCAAACGGCCTCTTTTAGCTGAATTGAGGAAAAACATTGACCCACAAAACTACGACTATTGAGAAAAATACAATTTTTTTGTTTATTGAAGCTGATCACTATAACGTACAACAGTCTGTGATGACTGATCCTAGAACCAACAGAAGCAAACCGCACCTTTTTGTTGAAATCAACCATTTTCTCCAGAACTTCGATAGGTACATCAGTAGGCTGCGAACGCAGGATGGCCAGCTCATCGCTGTCTGTCATTTCTTCGATGTAAACCTGAGAAATAGAAAAAATCTAACAGGAAACAGTAAACGAATGACAACGTGGTAAAAACATTGTGTGGGCATATCAGTCTGGAAGCAAAATGTCAAACTGAAATCGCAGACACAAATCGGCACACCGTGCTAAATCTGTTGATGAATGACTTTGGCAGCGCACGTCGATTTCCGCCCTGGCTGACCGGATTCTGACACGCGAAAAAGCGCGTGCCGCCTTGATGCACGGAGAATGTCCTTGACAATTCAGGGATGTACACCTGACCACGGTGGTCAAAGCACGCGTTCAAACCCTCGAGCACCGATTGGCTGGCCAGGTTCATCTGATGTAACTCATTAGATCTTTTATGACCTTTATGACATTTCAAAATTAGTTGTATGTTTTACAAAATAAGAAGAGAACGCACCTCGTCGAGTAGCACCCAACTGGCATCTTTCATAGCAGCCAGCAGCGGACCATCATGCCATGCAAACGACTGTCTCCCATCTGGCAGAACCACCGGCAAATCGCAGCCGAGAAGATCGCTCAAATCCTGCAGTCGCCACAACAGTTTCACTTTTACAGCACTGAATTCTTCACTTTTACAGCACTGAATTCAACTTTTAGACTCGTTGGGGAACAGGCACGCAATGGTGCCACATGCAAACTACTTCGATCTTTAAATCTGAATATCTTTAAACTTGAATTGACATTTTTTCATTTGAGTCGGACATTTTAACTCCAACACTGTAGACCACAAACTGAAGACTTTCAAATGTTCCACCGGCGACCGTTTGATCGGACAGATTCAATCGTACGAGCGCGTGTCCGCTGGCAGCAGCGAGCGCGCCAACGAGCGAGCTCTTGCCGACACCTGGTGCGCCCTCCAACAAAACCGGCTTGCGAATGGTCAGCGCACGCAGCAGACGATGCACGTTCAGACGGCACGTTGTGGCGCTCAGGGTGTACGAGCGAGGCGTGCACACGGCCGTGGTGCCTGACAATGTCCGCCCATTGATTATGCATGATCTGGTGATTCTGGGTTCGGGTCGGCAAGTGATGCGTTTGCACACGTACATAAGAAATCAATTCCAATTGAAAACTGCCCAAGGGACTCTGTCGTATGTTAGTAGCTTCAGCAATTTTGAATTGCCGAGTCACTGTCACATAGGAAACTGATTTCTTATCTATGCGCGCAATGAGTCGCATAACTGGAAAAAAGAAATAAATACTGGATCAAAATCAGTGAATTTGCCAAAAATGCCATGGTAATAAGTCAACAAACCAACCAAGCTCAATCGAGAATTCCGGGAAGCCGAATCGTCGTTGGTGGTAACCGAGATCGCCAGGTGTCACCAGTGTCCGTCTGGTGTGTTCTCGATGTTCTGCTGGCAGTTGCTGCAACATGAACTCAACCGAGTCCACACGCATTTTGTCAATCGTCCTCGCATGCAGAGCACTGTTGCTGCTTGACTGACGCACATTTGCACCTGAGTTGTTTTGGGGTCATATAAGTTTGAAAACTGAATTTGAAACCGGTTTAAACGCAGTTCTGAAAGCATCCTCCTTGTTTGACATGTTCTATAAATCCCACGCAAATAACACACGTAGGCCATCCAGAAGAACGAGTGACGCGCCGTGCAAATAGGCAATGTGATACGGCACATTGGTGGCGTTCATAAAATGCACCCACGCGAGAATGTCACGGATGGTGATCGAACAACTGAATCGGTGAAGCACACTGTTGCATTTGGCTTATTAGAAGGCTTAATTTAGAAATTCGGTCACTTCCTCAGTTCAAACACAGAGACGTTTAGAGCGTCGGCTGGTTTGATGCTGTGGGGAGAACACCGCAAAAACAAAAACACTCAGCAAGCCAACCGCACGCCCACAACACAGACCGCATCTGGTCTGCATAGGCGTTCGAAAACCACTGCACAAAGTCGACAATGGCGTCAGCAGTGGCGAGCGTCGCAGAGAGCAGTCGCTTGTTGCCATCGAGTTGGCGGTCAATGATCGCTCGCAGATCGTCACGCACATAGACAGAGTCACACCAAATCTCCGTGAATCGATTGCGAAGCGCACGAGAGAGCTGCACGCGAACAAGAACATCGGCGACGTTTGCTATTTCACTCGCTGTCCAAGTGTCAAATCACAACAAGAAACGGATGAGGAAACAACTCGTAAATGAAGACTGCCAAAGATCGGTGCGCACCTCTTTCTTGCCGTAGTCTCCACCCGGATTCATAGTGGCCATCAACTGAAAGCCGTCGCTCGCTTCGATCTGATTGAACAAAAAGAAAGAAAATAACAAAATGTCAGTTTATGAATTTCCAATTCTCAACAACTGTACCTGCGTCTGATGGGCAGCGGTGTGTGTCAACGCCAACAGGCGCTCTCTCTCGAGCACACTGTTCAGGCGCTCGAGCACCGAGTCCCCCGCCAATGAGATCTCGTCCAGGAGCACCGGCTGGCCAGCCAACATCGCAGTGACCAGCACGCCGTGCGTCCACACGAACAGCGCGCCCGTTGCTTGCTGAAAACAAGTGCAGTCGCACTCGACTGACCAAGCAACACACAAACTATCCAAAAGCATGTTGCTAGCAGCTTTATTCGCTCATTTTGCGATTGCAAACAAAATTGGATGAACACGCAATCCACCAATCCAAAAGACAATCCACTGCAAAGCACTAAAAAACGAACGGTCTGCTTCGCGGAGGCCGGACGGAGTCGACCGAGAAAATCAGCAGCCTCGGTCATCAGGTGGCAGTTGATGGTTGCCAGTTGTTGCTGGTTGTGCATTGTGAGTGCCAGCAATTGGCATGCTGTGGTTTTGCCACATCTAAACAACAGTTCAACAATGGTCACTGTTTTTCAACTTTCTTGCTAAAATTATTTTCAGGCGTTGAACCAGTCGGAACTGTTTTGTTGAAGCTGTTTTCGCGTTGCTTCTTGTTTGTCCAGTAAACACATTCTCACCAAAAAAACAACTTCTAATGAGCAGGCAATATCATCAAAAAACGCACCCAGTCTCGCCGACCAACAACGTCGGCTCATCGTGCTGCAACGCTTGTCCCGTCAGCACCAGCATGCGACGCATGTTCGCCGTCAGCACAACATTCGCGTGATCTGAAAACAAGCTAAATTCTTGGAAGGTTACAAAAAATTGTTGCGCTGTTGTTCGACCGACCGGTTCCATTGCGATCGATCAGACTTTTCGGTAGGTACGGCGATTCGAGTGAGAAGAGTCTCTCTGGGTGAACAGATCGCTTGAATTCGCTGCTGAGCACCTGGCACACAACTGCCGCATCGTCCGCCCGTCTGCAACGACCGCCCAGCAGCAAGTACCCTGTATCGGCATTGATGATTGCGCCATTGTTGCACGGATTGTTTGGCCGAGCAACACCATTGATTGCAAAAAGGCACAACACCAAAAGCCCTCCTTTGCCGCACGCACCGTGATCAGCCAGAAACTGATGCCAGTCAAAGTTGTTCGCATCGTTGCTCGCACGCGCATAGCGCTCTCCCCAACGGAACAGATCACGCAGCGTCATGTAGCTCTCCTTGCCAGCGAACACACCGCTCGTGTTGCGGTAGAGCTAAACAAGGTGATTGGTGTGGTGTTACATTGCGAGAACAATCGAGCAGTGATTCATGCACGGCTTCGCTTCAGCCATTCATGAATATAGCGAGCGCATGCTCCGAGAATTGGACTGAAGTGACGTGGAGAGGAGTGAGGGATCAATTTTTCTTCTTGAATTGACTCTGAACTTGATGTGCGATATGCTTCACCATTCATGAATGGGCGTTGCCTTCACCGAAGTGCACCAACGAACACCAAAGCCTGTGCAACCTATCCGTATGCCACCTGCAAATGCCGCATGGTGTTGCACATCTTGCGCGCGTACTGCGCCGGGAGACGGCAGCGCTGTTGCAGGATGCTCTGCAGCTCGTCCTGCGGCAGTTCGTCAAAGTGCAGCTGCACGAATCGATTGCGAAACGCGCGCGACAGCTGCTTGCGGCCACCGTAGACGCCGGAGCCGGCCGGGTTCTGCGTGGCCAACAGGCGGAAGCCGGCGCTCGGGCGTACGAGTGTTTGCGTCTCGCCAATGAACAGCTCACGGTTGTCGTCAAGCAACTGCACCACCAAATCGCACACTCACTAACAAACAGTACATGCGCTTGATTCATTGCTGACCACAGCCGTGCGACCATGTGGTGGGGTGTGGTGCCGGCTGCCGCAACAAATGCATGTTCTGGCAGGTGCACGATGTTGCTGCCCACCATTGGACGGGTATGCTTGCTGACACTAAGACTTGCCCATACCCGATTGAGTGCTTCGAGAATCTCCGGCGGCGCCAAGTTCAGCTCGTCCAGTATCACCCAATGTCCGTTGCGCATCGCTTGCACCAATGGACCTGCAATCGAGCGAGCAACTTAGACAATCGGGAACAACACCACAAATTGGCAAACAGCATTCACTTTCACCCGGTTGATACGCACACAAGACACAAGCCCCTGGCGTAAAACCGTGCACTCAGAAAATGCACGAACGAAGCCAGCACTAAAGTCGACCTTCAACGAACGCGAGTCGCCCGTGCACGTCGGTGGCGTACGATCCGAGGTACTCGTGAATGTCGGTGTGTTCGTGATTGTTGATTCGGACGCAACGATTGCTGGTCAACGCCGCCATGTAACTGATCAGACTCGTTTTGCCAACGGACGTCTCGCCTTGCAACAACACCGCGTATGTTCTGCAAGCACTGTTGTTAGTATGTTTATTTGATGTGCATGTGCTCATTCATAGATGAGATGAGCAGTGACAACGATTGGCCAACTTTCACAACTTCACACGGGTAAAGTTAGATAGTGGAAAAGCAAGCAGTGTGCGCTACTTTGCAGCGAGCGCCCGCGCGACGTCACGCATGTTGCGGCGTACGGTGGGCGTCAGCACGTAGGCCTGCTCGGTGACGTCATCGGCGTGGCCACGCTCCAGCCAGTAGCCCTCGATTCGACTGCAAACAAATCACACACCGATGCATAGCTCCATTGACAGTGAACAAACCATACTCAGCACGTCTCCATGCCTGCATTGCAGGCACATTTTGCAGTTTTGTCAACTTCACTCACACGCATGTATGACGATTTCACACGGTTCACAAATGCACAGCAAAGCGTACACATAGTTGTCATGGTCGATTGGTTTTGGCAGCGGAGTGCTGATGAACTGGCGCACGGTGAACACGTCGTGTCCAATGAACGACTGCTGCATCAGTTGCAAAACAGCACGGCGTGACGCAGCATCGAGCTCCGTCAAATAGCTCATGCAAAGTGCCTCGTAGAGAGAACGCAGCACGTTCATACAGTCGTTGCGTCGCGCCACACGCAGAGCACGACACAGCGTACGCAGGCTGCAACACGAACCGCACTTGTGAATTGAGAAAAAGGACTGACAGAGCTGGTGGAGTGCATAACCAGCACTGTTCATACGTGTCTGTCAGATATAATACTGTCGACTACGGTGTCGCCATGATTATTTTCTTAGCGCCTTTTTTAAAAGTGTTTACAAGCCACGCGTCATTAATTTCAGGCACGGCTAGGGTTAGGGGAAAAAAAAAATCCGGATTTTTTTTTTAAATTAAAAAAAATTTTTTTTTTTTTTAAAAAAAATTTTTTTTTACAAGTTAGGTTTGTTCGAAGCGTCTCGTCGAGCTGAGTTCATCTAGACTATTTTCAGAACGATCCGGAAAACTATAAGAGCGAAAATCGTGTTTTATTGAAATTATGTCCATTTCATAGAGGGAAAGTTGCATTTTCAACAGTAAAACAGGACAATTTTCGACGTGTACTTGAATATTGAACCGTTCTTAGTTGTTCCTCTTTAGAAATTACCAAAATTTGACTGTGTTCAAAAATTCCTGTTTGCTGTAGCTAAGTCGGCAACCCCTGTCGACCCGGTCGCCCCCCCCCCAAGACACTTACTTTCAGGTTCAACCAGCTATGCTATCTGCCACATGGCGAGAGCCCACTCTTCAAATCATCGACTCGAAAACACGTACCCAGATTTCGCGATCACGTTGCGGGCAACTGACAGACGCAAGTTTAACACGTTAGTTTAGCTCAGCACGCAAGTTTTAACATGTGGCCATGTTATCGGGTACCTGAAAAACGGTCGTGTGATGTGGTATTGACCAACATCCCCGCTCCAATTGTTTAACAATATATCGCACAACTCCATTGTAGACCTATAACGTACGCCAATCAACAAGATATCATGTTCATCTCATGGCCTACCGACTGAAAAAACATGTTCTAAGTTGCAAGAAAACGATTTCTGAAACGATATTTCAATTCAGTTAAGTCATTTCAACGCTAAAAATTGACTCTAGAAGTCATCCAAATCGAAAAACATGGAGTACGTCGGTCAAAATGACCAAATAATGACATGTACCTAAGCACACAAAGAAGTTGGGAAGAAAATTTGGTTTGAACTTTCAAAAAATTATGCCATAAATCGAATTTTCAGAGCAAAGTAGAAGAAAAAATTTTCAAATTTTTTTTTAAGTTTGAAAAAAAAAATCCAAATTTTTTTTTTAAAAAAAACGAAAAAAAAATAAAAAAAAAAATTTTTTTTTCAAAGCCCCTAACCCTAGGCACGGCACAGGCACTATTTTCTGCCATTTTGACTGCGCTCACCTGTAGTGAGGTCGATGACCGAACGAGTCAGACGTCAGTTGTAGAGCGAGCTTTTTGGCAGCCAAATGGAAGTCAACAACGTTCGTTAACAGCGATGCGCTCACATTCAGTCGCTGCAGATACGACTGCGACAACACCAGCAAGTCTGCGTGGTCTTCAAGCTCGTCGACGAAAAACTCAGTGAACCTGGTGGCAATGTATGAGTATGGTTGAGGATTATGGAGATGAGTCGACTGCTGTATAATTTGATTGGGGTGAAGGCAAATGGCACCAAGCGCAGCAGAAGCAGACAAAGACGCAAGAAAATGTTTGAAGAAAGAAAGCTGCGTGATTTTGTTCTTTTTGCTCAAAAGAGCATAAAAAATCAATATAGTTTGAGTCTTTTTATCAATTCACCTGTTCCGAATGCCGAGTGGCAGATTGCGTTTTCCAGCGTCCGTCGCCGGATTCATACACGCGAACAAACGGAACTCAGGGTGCACCCGTATCGTGTCTGTGCTGCAAAGAACCAACCAGTGAAGGGAGCAGCAACTAAAACAAGTGCAAACTGTCAACAATCCATTCAGCTGCACACCTTCAAATTTCAGCAAAAAATATCAGGTAATGGCCTGACAGAACATTGAATTCTTTATTCTAAAGATGTCGTGTGCATGTGAATTCGAAACAGAACGCCGATTTGATATGATGATTACAATACTCGTCAGCCGCAAAAACAACAACAACAACAATAATAATAATAACAAGACGTCAGCCCCAATCAGCCTTTGGCAACAAATGTAAAGCTTCACACATATCGGTTACACACGAGTCAGATTCCGGAAAGACGAGACAGTGCTGGCCGGACGCTGCGTGCTGCTCCAGCAGTGCATACAAACAGTTCAGTGTCTCAGGCGACGCGAGATTGATCTCGTCCAAAAGCAGCCAATCGCCGCGCTGCACTGCGCCAAGTAGAACACCCTGAAGAATTGAATTTCTAATCACAGCGATCCAAGTGAACAAACATTTTACTGCATTAAGAATGTAGAGTGAAGCGCCACGAAGTGCTGTGTCGAATTAATGGAGCATACGTGCCATGAACACATGTAACGTGGACAAAAATGGAAGTCAACAAATGCGAACTCACTACTGACCTGAATGAACGCAAACGGCAGCGCGTCGCCGCCGTGCCTTGCGACGACGGTCTGAATGCGACGAACACGCCCGGCGAATCGCGCCCACTCGCTCAGTCGTCCGGTGACTTGGCTCGTGTCTTTGCGTTGCTGTCTCTTCAGCAGCACGTTCGCGGTGTGCAACATCAACGCCATCAACTCCGACCAACGGCCGCCTGTGAAGCAGCTCTGCAAAACATCAGTTTGTACCTGTTGAAAAATGAAATAGAAATTGCAACTGCAACGAACTAAATCAGGAATTACTGAACCACTAATAAAATGAATTGCACTTGCACAACAGACACCGACAAGGCCGACCTGAACATGCCCAAGGAATGTTTCATTCTTCGTGCGTGAGAACGTCGCACAGAACAGGCGCAGATACTCGCGACGCAGCGGCTCGAGCATTTGCTGCATGCCGACTGGCTTGTAGCCGCCCAGCAGGTCGGTGCTCTCACTCTGCTGGCTCATGTTCACCGTGTGCAGACGACGACCTGCGTGCCAGTAGAGATTGCTTGCACCAGAGTAAAACACACACCAAGCATCAACTTTGCAGTGGAAAGCTCTCATAAAAGCCTCATTCATGGAACCTGAAGCGCTGGCGTCACTTCACGCGACGTCACTTCACTACACATTGATGAAGCAAAAATATGGCAGCTTCACGTAAAGTGACGCCTTTGTTCAGCGCGCGCAAGTGCATGAATGGGCCTGATGCAACCAGTCAGAGCACCGTTTCAATTTTTAAACAAAGCCTTTTCACAGCAATGACTGCAAAGCAAACAGACACAGACCGGTGCACTGCGCGACGAACTGAACGGCAGCGGTTTTTCCGCATCCGGTCTCGCCGACCAACAGCACCGGCTCGCGCATGCCCACGGCGCACGCCACTCGCTCCAGCAGGCCACTGGCGGCACGCGTCAGCGCAAAGTCGCACGGCAGCTTGCTGCTGTGCAAACCAGTGGGAAGAGAAACATGGATGGACAGACCTTGGTGAGAAACTGAATCGAATGAGAATCCGAACAATCCGCTGTTGTTTTGTCCAATATAGTCACGAAGTCACCTGTCATCATTTGGCTGATCATCGCACCGTGTCAACGTCTGCCTGCCAAAGTGCACACGACGCGAGTCCACTTGCAGTGTCGGCTTGTGCTTGTTCACGTAATAATCAACCTGAAAGTGGCTGGGAAACATGGCTGCTACTGTATGCAAGCATTCATTGAGATTTGTTAACGTTTTGGTTAATTTTAATGACACGTTTTTCGACCACGGCAACCACATATCGATCAAGTAACAAATCTGTTGATCAGCAAAGTGCGCAACCTGCTCCGAAGTGACGTTCAGCAATGCCCCGATTCGTTGAATTGGTTCCCGTCTCGATGACGTTTCGCTGGCACAAAGCACGTCCCTGGCCTCAAGCAGCACGCCCACCGGCTCGTCAAGCTTGCACCGACGTTCCAGTCGGGCGCACCAATTGAACAGATCGCTGTGGTGGACAAAATGAATATAGCAAACAGTGTGCAGAACAAGATCGAACTGTTGTGGTTGTTGCTCACGCTTACAATTGTTGTTTGATGTTTATTGATTTACACTTTTGTTTCAGTTGTGATCGCGTTTCCAATGTTTACTTTCTGATTCTACAAACAGCTACACCTAAAAAAAACTCACCGAACCACTAAGGGCCTTTGATTCAGCCGCTTTGTTTTCAGCTCGCCAACAGAATTGAACACATCGACTATTTTTCGACTGGCCGAACTCAGCGATGGGTAGGAATTGTTGATAGCCTGAACGGTGGGATACTTGGTTTTTGCATTTTCTGAAGAAAGTCTTCGAACTGACTTTTACGTCGAAACAAATTGAAAAAGACTGACTTCGAAAAAGAGTGAACGAAAAAACAATCGTCAGATAAACAGAGGAGTCTGAATCTAAAAACACCAACACAGATGAGCTCAAAATCCGTGAACGCCTCGAGGCGAATGCGACACCAAAACTTGTCCAAATACACCGACAACCGTTGGCTGGCATTCGCGTGCTGTTCATCCGTCCTGCAAAATGAGAGCAATTGCATATCACTCGACTCTCAAGCCGTCGAGTTCGGGTACAAACGAGAAACCACACAAAACAGACACGAACAAAAATAAACTAAAATCACACTACCCAATTTGAGGAATAACGAAAACGAGCCTGAGCGTCAGTATGATCCTAAAGTTCGGATGCAACGCGACTGAGCAGCGTCGTGCGTGCACGTGCACTGCGCTCGTGTCCAGCACGGCTGCAATGCACCCAAGCACGTCCGGACGTGCGTGCCCGATGTCCTCGAGCAATAGCCAATGGCCTTGTTCTGCTGCCTTCAATGAACATTACTCTCGCAACGCAATCAGCTGATTGACTGTTTTTGAATTGGCCTCATAAATAGGCCCAACCTTCTCACTCAATGCGTTGCAGCCAATCAGCGCTAGTGTCAAATGACAGCAGGAAAAAATGCACGTTTTACTGAAGTGTCGGAAAGGAACGCATGAAAATCACGGCACTGGATTATCAGAAGACTTTGTTCATAAAATAAACACATGAACCTTACATTTGTCAATAAACTTGACTTCCAGACGAATTCGCCAGGGATCTCGGTGCAGTGGTACGTGCCGATGAGTGACTGCAAAATGACATAAATTGTCAATTCGACAACACGCATTGCCGTCTCACGGATTCCAGCCCCACAGAGTAGAATGACACAAGTTTGCACTTGGCCGCCAGTTTCGCACCCCGTCACCCCCCCCTAGGGTTAGGGGAAAAAAAAAAAATCCGGATTTTTTTTTTTAAATTAAAAAAAAAATTTTTTTTTTTAAAAAAAAATTTTTTTTTTACAAGTTAGGTTCGTTCGAAGCGTCTCGTCGAGCTGAGTTCATCTAGACTATTTTCAGAACGATCCGGGAAACTATAAGAGCGAAAATCGTGTTTTATTGAAATTATGTCCATTTCATAGAGGGAAAGTTGCATTTTCAACAGTAAAACAGGGCAATTTTTCACGTGTACTTGAATATTGAACCGTTCTTAGTGGTTCCTCTTTAGAAAATTACCAAAATTTGACTGTGTTCAAAAATTCCTGTTTGCTGTAGCTAAGTCGGCAACCCCTGTCGACCCGGTCGCCCCCCCCCCCCCAAGACACTTACTTTCAGGTTCAACCAGCTATGCTATCTGCCACATGGCGAGAGCCCACTCTTCAAATCATCGTATCGAAAACACGTACCATGATTTCGCGATCACGTTGCGGGCAACTGACAGACGCAAGTTTAACACGTTAGTTTAGCTCAGCACGCAAGTTTTAACATGTGGCCATGTTATCGGGTATCTGAAAAACGGTCGTGTGATGTGGTATTAACCAACATCTCCGCTCAAATTGTTTAACAATATATCGCACAACTCCATTGTAGACCTATAACATACGCCAATCAACAAGATATCATGTTCATCTCATGGCCTACCGACTGAAAAACATGTTCTAAGTTGCAAGAAAACGATTTCTGAAACGATATTTCAATTCAGTTAAGTCATTTCAACGCTAAAAATTGACTCTAGAAGTCATCCAAATCGAAAAACATGGAGTACGTCGGTCAAAATGACCAAATAATGACATTTACCTAAGCACACAAAGAAGTTGGGAAGAAAATTTGGTTTGAACTTTCAAAAAATTATGCCATAAATCGAATTTTCAGAGCAAAGTAGAAGAAAAAATTTTCAAATTTTTTTTTTTAAGTTTGAAAAAAAAATCCAAATTTTTTTTTTTAAAAAAAAACGAAAAAAAAAATAAAAAAAAAAATTTTTTTTTCAAAGCCCCTAACCCTACCCCCCCCCCAAAGCAATCACCTTGCTGTCAGATTGTTCACCGAGTTGCACGACTGTGAACGCCGGTGGGAAGCGCCGATCGCATCGGTCAGCAACGCGGCGCACGAGCGTCGATTTGCCGCAACCAACAGGGCCCTGCACACTCATGAACCCGCCGCAATCATTCAAAGGTCACTTTTTCGAACAAACTCAGCGTTTGCTCGAAATTTGATGAATCAGCAGTCTTTTTTGGACGCCCGACACTTTCGGTGTTTTTCAGTTAGTTTCCACAGAAATAAAACCGGTTTTTAACACAACAAGCAAAACAAAACTCTGTGTCTCTACCTCAACCAGGACAACGCGACAATCAAGCAAAGCATCATGCAGTCGTTCATGCACGTGTTCCCTTGTTGGCATTGGCGGGTCAGCTTTTCGTTGCGGTGCTTCTTTATTCGTGTTGTGTGATGGTGTTGTGTGTGCATGGTGATCAGCCATCATTTCAATGAATCCTGAACACCAATGAACTGCGATTTATAGGCTAAAAGAAAACGGAGCGAGAGCGAGTAGCGTCAAGCAAATTTCGAGGTGGGGGTGTGGATGGTACAGTGGAGGAATCAGTCTTTCATTTAGGTTAGCAGTCACGTTTCATTCAGGGGTGGGTCTGGGTGTCGGTCGCATGACCTCAACCATCAACCACGTAATGCATCATTATTAAAACAGCTGCATCTGCAGTTCCGGTGCTCCTCCTCCATAACACAGGAAAGAAAAAAATGCAAAAACTAAATTGATCATTTTCACCTTATCAAAAAGGCTTGGCTTAGGATTAGGATTAGGTTTAGGGTTAGGAACCTACAACGACTCATTACAAGCAACCTGAGATCAAAAATCAAAAAAATCACTTTTAAGAATGAATACAAATCCCTTAACCACACCTAGAGATGTCAAGAAAAAAAAATTTCTATTTTTTTAAAAATGAAAGTTGTTCAGAATTTTTCAGGAGTCCGAATATCGCCATCTGAGGAGCCACCGACTTACCATATGACCCCCACTCATATGGGAGGAGGGTGAAAATTTCAGACTTGGTTTCGGCGACCCCATTTTCCCACCGACGACATCACGTCTCGTGTTTTGCCTCTCAATTCACCTCAAATAACACGGAAACAAGTTCAACAACAAACCGGTGTGATCATGCTGACGACACGAGGCGAAACAGCAACGAGCAACCAACGAAGTTACGCTTGCAGTGGCAGACAGTGCAATTTCAACCTTTCGAGATCCTGAAAAACGATGCGTAAATGTGAGTTCTCTGCTTCTATCTCACCTTAGCGGCATCGGAATTTGTTGAACTAGCCTTTGCGACGCTCAAGTACTTCAATGCGCGAGTCGATCATCACTCACCAAGGCTAAAAACAGTCGATAAATCAATCCAGAATACCACGGAATTTGTTGAACTAGCCTTTGCGACGCTCAAGTACTTCAATGCGCGAGTCGATCATCACTCACCAAGGCTAAAAACAGTCGATAAATCAATCCAGAATACCACCTGCAGCGTTGAAGACTAAGTGACAAGGTAACAAAGAAAATTTTTGTTGAACTTTCGAAAAATTATGCCAAAAACGGCATTTTCAGGGCACATTAAAGAAAAAATTTCAAAAATTTTTAATAAAAAAAATAAAAAAAATGCTCATTTTTTTACTTAAAAAAAAATTAAAAAAAAAATTTTTTTGACCCTTACATCTCTAACCACACCACCCCACTCTAGCCAGCCCTAGGGCGGTATCCCAATGGTCGAAACGGGATTTTGTTCAATTTTTTTTTTATTTGGAAAATCAAAGTTGTGTGAATGTAAAATATGAACCACTTTGGCTTGGCTGCGCGCAACCTCCTCCGGGTTGCACTTGCCGCCGGGTTGTTGGTTGTCAAGCAAAGACCCACCCGCCCGCCCCAAACAAAGCAACAAAACAAAGTAGCGCTTGCAGACGGAACAGCGGAGCGGACGCTCAGAAACGCATCGGAAATGTTGAGTGAGCCAAGCTTTGCGACACTCAAAAATTTTATTCCAATTCCAAAAGATGTTCAATAGGGTTGTTAAACAAAAATGAAAATTTTTTTTTTTAAAAAAAAAAGTGATTAAAAAAAAACAAAAATGCCGATTTTTTTTTTAAAAAAAAATTCGAAAAATTTTCCTCTAATATGCTCTGAAAACCTCAATTTTGGCACAATTTTTCGAAAGTTCAACAAAAATTTTCTTTGATTATACCTCGTAAAACCTTTAGCAGTCGATTTTGGGCCGTTTTACCGACTGATTTTAGGCTTCGACAACATCTGCGATGAAGTTTTTGAGCGTCCCAAAGCTTAGCCTACCATTTCCGATGCAGATAAGGTGACGATTAGCCTCGCAGAGCGTCCGATTGTGCTCGCTGCACCGTTTGCAAGCGCTACGTTGTCTGGTTGCTGCTTCGTGTCGTGTCGTCGCGACACCATCAGAAGAATTGATCGAATTTCAAGGCGGTATGTTTGTCTTCACTTTAGCATTAGCTTAGCTGGGGACAATTAGTGACGTTTTGGAGGTCAAAACACAAGAAGAGGCATGGTGACGGTTTGGAAAAGGGGTAATTGAGGTCACCAAAACAAAATCTGCAAAGTTCCGCCATACGGGTGTCATTCGGGAGGCGCTTGCATATCATATGTGGTTCTTCGGACTCCCTGATTGATTTAGCACAACTTTGATTTTTGAAATTTTTTTAAAAAAAAAAATTTTTTTTTAAAAAAAAAAAACAAAAATGACGATTTTTGTTTTTTTTAACAACCCTAATGTTCAAGCCTAAAATCAAGTCAAGTCAAGTTTTATTTGTAAGCCTCACCATGGCCAGTTCACATCAAATCAACACATTCACAAAACTTCCATAATACAAAATAAACAAAAAAGCAAAGCAATGTCACAAAAAAAACTGAAGAAATAAAAGATTATTGATGAAATTGGTGAATGCAACAATAAAAGCAAGCAAAAAAGTCGATGCAAACGAATGGGCAGATAACTACCCAGGATTTTTTTTCTCTTGATGTGTTGGTGATGCAATTTTTATTAACTGATACTATTTTGAAAACCTCAATTATATTTTTATTATTTGCGCCGCTGTTAGCGGCAGAATTGACTGATTGATTAATTTCCTTTTTCAACAACCCCAGCTGGCGGCAGTGAAGGAAAGGAAGTGAAGCTAATCGCGATCCGCGACATCACGATTACACAACAGTCTCAGTGAAACATGAGGAATTGAGGACAGAATGTCATTGATGGCTCAGTTGCGCTGGCAGCACATTCTGCTGGTGTGCTGGTGGTTTGTGTCGTTCGTTTGGCTGTACATGCACTTGGACGATCGACTGAGGCATGTGAAACACGAGCTCGCTGTGCTCAGATGGCAAATGAAACAGCAGAACATTGAACGTGCTGGTGAGCAGCACTCTTCAAAACAGCTTATGGCGACCAGCACATGGAATCCGAAAAACACCATTGTCATTTACAACAGGGTTCGTTTCTTGGTTGGTTATGTGCTTTCTTGATTACATTTGGACCTAACAATTACCTTCACCGACCGTGAATGGGCGTGGATAGGGTTAGGGGCTTTGAAAAAAAATTTTTTTTTTTTTTCGTTTTTTTTTAAAATTTGGATTTTTTTTTCAAACTTAAAAAAAAATTTGAAAAATTTTTCTTCTACTTTGCTCTGAAAATTCGATTTATGGCATAATTTTTTGAAAGTTCAAACCAAATTTTCTTCCCAACTTCTTTGTGTGCTTAGGTACATGTCATTATTTGGTCATTTTGACCGACGTACTCCATGTTTTTCGATTTGGATGACTTCTAGAGTCAATTTTTAGCGTTGAAATGACTTAACTGAATTGAAATATCGTTTCAGAAATCGTTTTCTTGCAACTTAGAACATGTTTTTTCAGTCGGTAGGCCATGAGATGAACATGATATCTTGTTGATTGGCGTACGTTATAGGTCTACAATGGAGTTGTGCGATATATTGTTAAACAATTGGAGCGGGGATGTTGGTTAATACCACATCACACGACCGTTTTTCAGATACCCGATAACATGGCCACATGTTAAAACTTGCGTGCTGAGCTAAACTAACGTGTTAAACTTGCGTCTGTCAGTTGCCCGCAACGTGATCGCGAAATCATGGTACGTGTTTTCGATACGATGATTTGAAGAGTGGGCTCTCGCCATGTGGCAGATAGCATAGCTGGTTGAACCTGAAAGTAAGTGTCTTGGGGGGGGGGGGCGACCGGGTCGACAGGGGTTGCCGACTTAGCTACAGCAAACAGGAATTTTTGAACACAGTCAAATTTTGGTAATTTTCTGAAGAGGAACAACTAAGAACGGTTCAATATTCAAGTACACGTCGAAAATTGTCCTGTTTTACTGTTGAAAATGCAACTTTCCCTCTATGAAATGGACATAATTTCAATAAAACACGATTTTCGCTCTTATAGTTTTCCGGATCGTTCTGAAAATAGTCTAGATGAACTCAGCTCGACGAGACGCTTCGAACAAACCTAACTTGTAAAAAAAAAAATTTTTTTTTTAATTTTTTTTTAATTTAAAAAAAAATCCGGATTTTTTTTCCCCTAACCCTAGGCGTGGACACGGTGTAGTAACAGACCAGCAACGGTTGTGTTTGTTTCTTTGTGATTTGCTTCGTGTTGCAGATTCCAAAGACCGGCTCGACGACGTTCATGGCGGTTGCGTACGAGCTCGCGAAACGCAACGGTTTCAGTGCGCTGATGATGAACGTGACGCGCAACAAGCACACGCTGCACCTCGCCGACCAGGCGTGGCTCGTTGCGAACGTCAGCAACTGGCTGCCTCGCAAGCCGGCGCTCTACCACGGCCACGTGGCGTTCATCGACTTCACTCGCTTTGCGACGCCGAACCCGATCTACGTGCAGATCGTGCGCGAGCCGCTCGACCGTCTCGTCACCTACTATTACTTCCTGCGTTGTGGCGACACCTTCCGGCCGCATCTGCAGCGCAGCAGAATGGGCGACAACGAGGCATGCTTGCTTTTGCTCGCTTGGTGTTCGTGATGATCATTTTAGCGCATTGTGCATGTGGCACTAGCACCGTTTTTAACATCAACGTTTTCACCTTGCACGATACTCAGACGTTTGACGAATGTGTGGCGCGCAATGGCCGCGATTGTCAACCCGATAGAATGTGGCTTCAAATTCCGTTCTTCTGCGGTCATGCACCGCTCTGTTGGTTGGTTCTGTCTCACTTTGAGACTTTGATTTGCTTACAAAAAGTTTTATGTGGTCCACGGAGTTGTTCTTTCTTACTGTATTTTTCTGCATTCCAACAAAATCTTTAATTTCAGGGAACCAGGCAGTCGATGGGCCCTTGACCAGGCGAAGCATCGATTGGTGAATGATTATTTGCTGGTTGGCAACACCGAGAATCTGACGCAGTTTATCATGATGGTTGAGACGTTATTGCCACACATGTTCACTGGCGCTGTGGAGCAATTTCGCTCGGGTCAGGGAGACTAGGCAATGTTGCACAGCAAATGCAATTGGTGTTTGAGGTTTATGCGAGGAGGAATAGCCTTAATGCATTAACTTTATTATGGAGTTGGATTCTCACACAAGAACAAAATACGTCCAAACAATCTTAAGACTGCTTAAGACTGAAATCCTGAATGCTGATTTAACTGCAGCGCTGGCGCACTGCGCTAATGCAGGCCGTTGTGACTGTGCCGAACACTGATTCAACTGCAAGAACTTTGGTGCCAAAGTCCACGATTTTTGTTCAGGTGGATCGCACGTCCGACGAACGCGATGTAAAGTGGCGCCGTCGAAAGAGACCGTGGCACAGATGCGTAACAGCGTCGTCTGGCAGCTGGAGCATGACTTCTACGCGTTTGCGGTGGAGCATTTCAACGCACTCTGGCATCGCCTGTTCCGGGGCACACCGGACGGCGACGTCGTGCGACGCCCGAAGGAGATCAAGTATAAAAAAGTGAAACCGAGACTGCCGGAGTACGCTGATGACGAGCTATGACATGGAGCGCTCGCGCTTTCTGCAGTCTTCTGGGGACTGTTTTGCGTAAATCGATTGAAACTGAAGTCAATCAACAGATGCGTGTAGTCTATTCGTTTCGTTTTGCTAGTGAGGTTTTACTTATGGTCTGTTCTCTGTTGCTAGTCTTGCCATCAATTACGATTTCTTTGTCATCTGACTTGACATTTAGAGTTCAGCGAACCAATATTCAAGATCTTCCAGGCGGGTGCTGACTGAAATGATTCTGGCCAAACGGGTTTTTCATATTGTTTTTTTATTTGCTGTTCGCTTTACTTTTGAAGTAAACCCTGAATACTTGATTGTTGCACGTTGTTTCAGTGGATATTGCGATAATTTTTTTTGCATCGTTTAATAGTCCAACTTTATATGCATACTTGCATTGTGTCTAGTCATCGAAATAGTATTGTTGTTGTTGTTGTTGTTGTATGAACTATTAAGGGGCATTCATGAAGCAGTGTTTAGTGACGCTAGCTTTATTAAAACAGCTACGCGGTCATTAAATACACTGCGTCTTGAATGCCGCTTTAGACTTTGATCGTAAATGTTGGTGAAAGTAAAAAGTGCATTTATATCTGTAACGAACTTATCAGTCCGAAATCAACAAATCAATCCCAGCTAAAAAAATATATGCCATTTTGAAAAGTTTTTTTGTGCTCACTGTGCTAAAAACGTTTGATTGGGTTTGTGACTGTCAAGTACACGTGACTTGCACAGTGGTGTTAGCCACTGTGTTTAAAAAATACCGGCTGGCGCAGAAGTTTTCTGTGTGGTATTAAAAAAAATAGTGTTTAGAAAAGTTGAACGTGTTATTTGTTAAAAATGTCTTGACTGCGAGAGACGACTAACGCCCATTGCGTGCTGTGGCATGTGACTGGTTTAAAAGTTTCGCATTTTTGAAAATGTCAGTGCAGCAACTGCTAATATTATCGCCAGCCTTGTTGCTGATGTGCACAGTGGTGATGCTCACAACTGCAGCAACCGCGGAACGAAGTGAACGTGGGTATCCATTGTTTTGCTAGTTCTGAATTTTAAAAGCATCTTCTTCCAATTCCAAGTTCCAATCAGTTTGTCCACTTTTTCATTATCCACAAAAACCCAGGTCGTCTCGCGAACTACCCATACGACCCGGACGACGATTACTATGAGCCAGCCGAGGGCAATGCCGAGCACCGACCGATGTACGACATCGACGACGGGTTCGTGATGGGGCGACCGGAAAAACACAAACATGGAAAACACTCGGTTGGAGAGCACGGAGGCACGGCGAGACAGAAGCAAGACCAGGCTGGCCGACGGGCACACAGGAATCACAGGCGTTTGCGGAATGACAGGAGGGGCCGAAGCAGGCAACACCACCCAAGGCGGCGACATCGGTGACAAACGCACAACATTCGGCGATTTTGGTGCCGTTTGAAAAAAACAAACGATTTTGCAGTCTAACTCTATAACATATCCAACCAGCTGATTGGTTGTTGATCACGTGATGCATGCATTCTGTGCAGACATTGCTGTGGAGAGGCGGAGTTGGTTTGCACAAGAATGCATGCATCACGATCACCAACTACTCCGCTATGAGTTGGGTATGTTATTGAGTTGGACTGTATTTTACGTGAAGCGATGCTATTCTGTCGCTGTTGTTTTTAACGTCACAATTGGCTAAATGGATGGTAAATACGAATTTGCATGATTCACTTCTGTTGAGATTTCAAAAAATATAAAGTCAGTATTGCTCATCGCCTGAAGTCCGATAAGGAAAAGCGGTATAAATTTTCGTAAGTAGGGTGAGAGTGGAGGGAGTGCGCAGCTGCATCGTAAAATCGTGGTGCGGGCGCGAGTTTCGCGAAAGGCCAAAACAAATTTGAATTCTCAAGCTGCTGCAGGATATAAGCTTACGTCACACGTTACGCAAACTCAAAACAACGAAATCTCAATCAAACACAATTTAATCTCTTGCAATTCTGCAAATCGCAATGATAAGTATCGGAAATGTCAGCAGTCACGCGAAGTCGTTCTCGGCCAATCGTACTGGCGATGCTTCCACTGGCAATCGTTTGCAAAACCACCCAAATCGCAAGCAGTGTCGTCACTGCTCCATTTTGTTCCTCTGTAACGCCAGTGACCGGTCGCTGGCGACTCAGCAACCAAAAAACAATCTTGAAATCTCATCGCTCGCTCAGTCTTCGATCGACGGTCGATTTCACGCTGACCTTTGGTGAAACGGCCTGTTTTGAAGTGGTGCCCGATGAAACTTTGGTCAGAAATGCCTCAGATGAACGAAATAGTTTCGACGGCAACAAAAAACTGCAAACAAAAGTGATCTACACGCTGCACTACGAGCGTGAGAAACAACTGTACCCAATCCTGGGAACGTACCGTTTCGCCATTCCCACGGTCGAGTCACGTTGCATTTGCGACTGCGCCGGTGGCCGATTGCACTGTAAACCGCAAGTGGGACAGGTACAGAGGAGCACTAATGTGTAAAAATTGTTGCAAATTCAGAAACCGTCACTTAGTGGGGCTACGAAAACTGCAACTGAACATTTCAAACGGTTTTTTAAGCCGCTTTAGTAACCGTTTTAGTGGTTCCACTTTCGCAGTGTCTATCTAATTTTGTCAAGAAAGCTGTTTTCTGAAAGTGACTGTATTGAGTCCCGTACAGTCAAAATTTAACGTAAAAAAATAACGATGCAGTGCAGTTCGCAGTGCAGTGAAGATGCAAAAAATCTGTGTGTCGTGCATGATGCAGCCAATCAATGAACTCGAAACTCATTGATTTTGTGTTTTTGTGCAAACTGCAGGTGCACTGCGCCAATGCGGATGTGTGCATGCTGACGTTACACATGGGCATGTCCAACGCTGGCTGCCCCAGACAAAGCAACGCAGCCACGTTGGCCACCGCGTGTTGCACTGTGAAAATAGCACCGTTCGCAAACTGGACATTCCACGCGTATCAGCTCGATCAACCGAGCCATTTCATCACGTTGCTATATCGACTTTATACCGGTACTGGTTTTTGAAGACTTGTTTTGTGCAGAAATACACTTAAAAATGTCATAGCAAATGGGATTCTTTTGCCAAAGTTCCTATCATGCCCTTGTTCGAGTCAGCAATGGTATGGCATTTTCAAGCCGGTTTTCTGGCAGACAATGCAGTGATGATTTCAATATTTGAATCAAGTTTCAGTAAGCGACCTTGAGTCGGCTGCAAAGTGGACATTACTGAGCGAACGTCGTATCACGCTGAACGTCGACGAAGCGCAATTGGTCGATCTGAACATTGGCCGCGACTCAACGATCGGCGTCTCTCATGCGCCGAGTTCGCTCGCACAACTGGACGTTGTGAATCAGATTTATTTTGCGTTCGCAAACGACACAACGTTCCTACGTTACGGACTGCCCGTGAATGCACCAGCTGGCTTTGACCTTCATAGATTGGGCTGGTTCCGAGTGGACGAATCGGCAGGTACGGCGATGTTGAACATGTTCGTGCATTTGTTGGAGAATTTAACGGGTTACTTACACAATCACATATACTTCGATAAAGACACAATTAGCACAGTTAAAAAGTCGAACGTGACAATTGTGGCATTAAAGTATGTACCGTTCAGGCATTTTTAAAATTAAAATTTTCGAGAACAGATGAGCATTCACGTCGTCGAGTGAAACTGGATCTGAAGTCAGCGCACAGTGTTCACGTGCACAATTGCGTGCAGCATCAGTTCGCACAGTCGTTCAACGCAGAGTATTTCGTATTCCACGGTGTGTTCAACTTTCCTTCCTTTTTTCTCTGAGTAACCATTTGCAATTTGACAAAGTGAAATTTGCAGAAACAAACTTTTCAGATGCGACCACACCGTCGACAGCGCAAGAGTCGTTCGATCTTGGTCGAACTGTGATCAAACGCGAGCCGTGGATTTCCGCGTTGTCGGTGCAGTCTCGCCATGTGCAGCTGTTATTGGCGTCTCGTGGCGGCACGGCACGTGTCACACTGACGCTAAGTGGTCTCGAAATACCAACGGTCATGTGGCATCCGTCGATATTGGGTGCGTTTGTCCGAAAAGTACAAATCTCGCGCTTGTTTACTTGACGTTTGATTGAAGTGAGTTGACTCGACAATGACTTTGCGTTGTCTGCAGGCATGTTCAGTGCCCGTTTCATAGTGGACGAGCGATCAAAGCGCGTGCTGAATGTGACCGTGAGCGACACAGTGGGCAGCGTGCTTGGTGACGTGCTGCATCGGACGCACGACGGATATTGGCTGTCCGTGCAGTCGTTCAGCTTTTATGTGCCGTTGAACGACACTGACACAACAACAGTGATTATACCAGTCGACGCACGTCTCAAACACGCTTTGTAGGGCCCATTCGCAATTCGTTTTGTTTTGCATCACATAAAATTTATTTTTGTTGTTACAATCCTTCAATACCGCCAATGAGCAAGAACACCAATAATAAGGTTGTTCAACTTATTGAGCAGACTATTGTTAATTATACTGACAGTTGAATAGTCAGTGGTAACTCATTTGCAGTGTACGTTGAGACAACAACACTGTTAGACCCCGTTAAATCACAAAGCAGAGCCGAGCATTTCAGACGTGTCTGCTTGCGTGTTGCGCACGAGTTCTCACTTGATTCGCCCACGGAGCGCTGTGTGACGGCTGATGTCGAAATGCGCCCACTGCAGAAACAGAAGCCGGCAGTGGAACACGAATGGGTGCAAACGGTCGGCTCGTGCCGTCACTGCAACCTGGCGACCGACCACACGCAAACGACTGCCACTGGACCACTGGACTTGCTGTCAGGTGCATTCAAAACGGTCACAGACGTTGTGCAGTTTGTGATTCTGTTGTTGCTGGTGATGATTTGCACGCTGCTCATTGGCACACTGATCAGGTGCACACTGCCGCTGTTGAAAGTGATGCTCGCTTGAGAGGATGCAGGTCGATTATGCGAGTGTTTATTATAATTCAAGCAATATATTCACATTGAATACAAAAAAACTGTTGATTCTGCATATGAATGAGGCACCCAAGACTAAAAATGATGTAACCAACAACAATTCTTTGTACAAAAACATCCCTCCACACATAGAGACAAACCACCGCAATATATTTCCAATTTCAATAACATCACAGTTCAGCACAGTCGCAACGGAACACCGTGTATGATGTACTTTCAGTTTATAATACAGATAAGAACGTTTTTTGTACTTTGTTATATTACACGCGTATTTGAAAGTTAAAAATAGTGAAAACGTACCCCCAAAGCAAAAAAACAACCGTGGGCGTATCAAAACATAAAAGTGGATGAGTAACAATGACAACCAATTTGTGCATAAAATACTGATGTTAGCAACAAAATGAAAGTCAGCAATAAATCCAGTGGGCAGCCAGAAACCGGACAAAAGCGCGCTACGCAGAGACAGGTGCCTGGAGCACTTTGCGCAGTGAGCCAACGGCACGCACGCAGCGCCCATCGGAGTCCACGGTGGCCAGACAGAACTTGTGCAAACGATTGCTGATGTGCACCATGGCCGTGTCGTCATCATCATCGTCGTCAGCGTCATCGCGCAGCGAGTCTGCAACAAAATGCAATGGGCACTAAATATAATGTGGCATATTCAGTGGGCGCATGAAACTTGAACAGCCCGTTGAAACGCAGTCAATCCACTGGATTGATGTTGTTGGGAGTTTCAATGTAAAGTCCTGAAGACAGTGCCCTGCAATGTACGACAGTGATGTTGCGCAGTCACATCACAGACACATGCAACGTTTCTGTGTTATACCCAAACGCGCTCACTCCTGATTGTTGATCTGATCGATCTAACACCAACCAGTGGACAACGGCGAAACGCGTTCGTCCATTTGCTGGTCACCCTGTGGCAGCACTCTGCCGTTTCCAGTTTCAGTGGCGTCCTGCTGCGCATGCTCCCATTCGACGTAGGTCAGATCGAAGCAACTGTTCAAGAGCGCCTCCAACAGCGGCGCTTTGCGCGTGAAGATTTGCAAAACATACGAAAATAAACCGTCCGTTTCTTCGTTGGCGTCTTCATCGGATGGAAAATGGATGAATATGGACGGCAGACACGCGGCGTCGTCCGTGTTGCAACTGAGCAAGCATCCATGAATGCATTTGGCGAAAACACAATAATAAAACCAGCGCAAATCAACAATCAACAGCAGCATGTGAACAGTGACGCACGTCGGCACATATTTCCAGTAGCAGTCGACAATCGGCTGCGACAGGAGCAGTTCGTGGTTTTTATCGTCGACGATGTTGACGTACTGACGACTGACCGCCACTGTGACGTGCGCGTCGTCGCAGGCACCTGCACTCAGTGAACGACGCAGCCAACTGCCTGAAAGCACTGTGCAATGTTCGCACTTGTCGGATGGCCAGGACAGCGTGCGTCACTTTGCCCATGATGCGTGGTGTGCGTGACGTGATGAAATGGTGGGCATATTACATTTCCATTTTGCGAAAAGAAATCTGAAACTGACCTGACGATGTTAATGAAACAGACGACGAAGGCGCGCGCTCCAGTTGAGCGCAGAAATAAGCGCTCCTAAAATGATATGAAAGTGAACGCTTTTATAATTCACCAGAAACTTCGTTTTGTTCTTATTGTGAGTCAAGTATTCTCGAGAGGCATGGCCTCTAGCCCAAGAAGCACAACACCGCTACACTGACCCATAAGTGGGCAGTCGTGTGCACTTGTCGACATACAGCAAATGCAGCTGTCTGCCAGCGAGCATCTGCAGTTGGCGGTACTGCTGAATCAGCTGGCTGCAGAGGCCGCCACACGCAGACACACCGAACAATGTCCAGCCGGCTGCAGGTGGCACATGGTGCTCCGGCAGAAAGTCGCCGAGGCAGTCGCTGCAACGTGCACCACACACTCAAAAAACACTTGCTACTTGCAAACGTGTCCAACTTCTTGCCGACAAGATTGCTCGCGGCATAACATGAATGACGCGACATGATCTTGCGTTCATTGAACAACACAATCGTGTCACATTTACAATTCATCCTGCCGAATGAGCGCATTTGAAGTTGGTCATAATGTCAACGCACGCAAACGCCAATTGAACATAACATCGAGATTCTTGATGCAACCAACAGGCAACAACCGCAGGATTCAACAACTTCAGAATGTAGCTCATCAGAGAAAGTGCACAGTGTTGTGCATTGCTGACCGAACGTAAGCGAGCGTGTGCTGCTGTGCGTTGTAGGGCCCCCAGCGAATGGCCATGTCGACGGCCGCCAACTCGATTGCCATCTGCAACGACGTCGGCTGCCGTGCGGACAGCACCGACTCACGCGCGTCCAGATACAGCAGTTCGCTCGCCTTGTCATCCGAATAGCACAACTGACAAAATCAATAAAAACCCCATTGAGTTATGGTGAAGCATACTCTGCACCAGCACACACGGCTATAACAGCAACGACAACTGTAGCAAGCAATCACTACTGAGCGTACGACTGACCGTGCGTTGTCGTTGTTTCGACATGAGCACATTCCGGGCGTATACCAACAGCGGCTCATCGACATCGGCGTCGTCACTGTCGCTGCTTCGTGCGTATTTCCTCAGCAGCTCTGGCCAGTATCGCAACACTTGATACGGCACGTGGTGCGGCTTCAGCTGTACTTCTGCAATCATTTTGCACTCTTCAAATAAAAATCGACCAGCTACAGAATCAAACAATGCGCCCAAATCCTTTTCTTAACAAATGTATAACCAAATCTCATCTTAAAACTAAGCAAAGTTGCTGTTGGTCTTTACAGCCAAGCCTTTTTATGCACGTCGGAAACTTTTTTGAAAAAATACTTTGCGTGATTTTATACACTGTGGTCATTTTTTGGATTCATCACAGATCACAAAAAATCACTACAGGTAGTTGGCTATTTCTCGTGCAAGGAGAAATTCGCCGGGCCGGAACTGAACGGACCGCAACTCTTCAGGCTGGAATTAGATGGCCGCAGCTGAACACGCTCCCCATTTCATAAAGAACAAACCAAGTTTTGGCGAGACCATCCAGAGAGCGAACGCTTGTTCAGCAATGGCCTCTGGAAGCAGTAAGTGCTCAGCACACAGATGGCACACGAACAACGCCGTCGCCCCTTTGCCACCTTCGACTTTGAACTCCAATGCTGGTGGTCAGAAAAAAACAGTGAAGCGGAACTGGATGCCCATCCAATTCGAAAAGTTTTCATGAAATGCGGTTGTTGGATTGTGCGCTTTCAGCGCTGGTTACCTCTGTTGTCGGGCAGAAACACGCGCAGATTGAGTGCGTGTTGTGCCAGTCTGCTGACGTAGCTCACTGTTGACACACGACTCTCGGGCGATGCGCCGGCACTGACGCTCGCACGTAAACGGACGATGGTCCCTGTAAAAGAAAGAAAACACACTTTCATGTCATGTCAATCACGGCACGCACAGCAATGTTTTCTGCTGAAAACATCGTCATTACGTGACGAAGACCAAAATTCTCAATAAATTTTGAACGAAAGAATTTTTCAAACTCCAGTTCGTAAAACACGAACGGAACTTGCCCACAGGACTGGCAGCTGTGGTGGGCGTCCTCGTGATTGTGCTCTCTCGCAAATTCTCCGTGCCACCATTCAAATCCTGCAGTTTTTTTCTGTTGGAAAACATAGGCAAACAAAAAGCCAAGCTGAACAATTTTGAAAACGACAAACGATCGAACACCAACTCTCGATGGTATTTTGATGTCGGCCAGGTGTACGCCGCGACTTTCGCTGATTTTTCTGCGCTGAAAATCTCGCTTCTCTGACTCTGAGACAGTTGGACGATTCATTCGCAACGCTGCCGACTCTGAGGCAGTCTCAGCCACCACATTCTCATTAAACTCATCGTATTTTTGCTCAGCTGCACCTGATAAAAGAGACAGAAACTGACACGATACGAAACAGCAACCAAACAAAATAGCGCTTAAGTTGCAGACGGAAAAGCTCGGACGATCAGAATTCACAATATGAGGCGAAATGTCACCTTGGCTGCATCGGAAATGTGCAGCCAAAACTTAGCGACGCTCTAAAATAGGATAGTGTTGCTACTCTAAAATAGGACAGTGTATGATTGTATATCGTTGCTACACTAAAATAGGAGAGTGTATTATTCATATGAAATTTCTTTGCTACTTTATTTTTTGAAAGCTACTTTATTTATTTTTTGCTACTTTATTTTTTCTTTGCTACTTTATTTTTTAAAAGCTACCCTAAAATAGGATAGCGCCTGATCCCTCCCTCTCCTCCGGTCCAGAGCCGAGGCCAAGGCCGAGGGTAAATTGGACTCGGGGGGCTGGGGCAGAATTGCCCGTTTCCACCGGAGTTTGGAACCTTACGGTTTCCGAAACCGGTGTGCGAATAATTGATAAAAAACTCACTCGTCTGTTCATGACGACGGCGACCGTCCTCCTCATCGATTGCAATCGCTTTCACGTTCGAAAATGACGTCTCTTGGTCATGTTTTTGTGCTTCCA
>JASANC010005167.1:0-31809 GCA_030248135.1 Theristus sp. LFF4_11
TTGCGTTTCGATTCGCCGTACAAGATACTTGGTCTTGAATATGCGCCTGCGCTTCCATCCGTTTTGTAATAAAAGTCACTCAAATCCATTTTCAGTCACACACTTGTTACAGATTGACAGAATAATTTTATTAGCGTGGTTATTATTGTCGTTTTTCGGAATAAAACTGACTGTCTGAACACATCGCTGACACAGCCGGAGTTTAAAATCAAACTGAACGAAGGTATGCGGTTTCGGAGTCTGTTCTCGGTGAAACTTTTTGTAGTGCTGACTGTAGGCTAAAAATTAGAAAAAACGTATTTTTCCAAGGTTTCATTGTATGCACATGTTTATTATACCCTTAATATTCGGTAGAATGTCACCGCAATCACCACACACGAGGCTTTTTTGGATCATTTCTTGCGCCATTGTTATTACTGAGTGCAGTCAGTTTGAAGTGCGCCGTCGAATCCCGAACGAGTGCCTGTTCGTGCCAAGGGACCGATCTCTGACTTGCTCGACTCTGCCGAAATTTGTGCCAAAAATGTTTGTTTTGTAGTAGTTTGTAATCTCGTGCGTTTTATTGTACATTTAGCGTTTCAGTCATTTACGTCGCCTGCAAATCGAAAACTGTGTCAACGGCGCAGAATGGTCAACGTTCAAAGATATGCTCGTGCACAACAATCATGTTACAAACATTTCAATCAATGTTTGCAATCAGGTTGTTTGTTTATTCGTTGAGTAAATGAGATAGTGTTCATGTGTAGATAATACAGACTGCGACAATCGCTACCACAATGAAAATAATGACACCTCGAATTGAGTTTGAACATCTTTGGAAAACAACAGATCAGGTAACAGATGTTATTATGTTAATTAGAGTCCACAATATGTTAAAATGAAAAGCTGTGTTAAAACCCCACGAATACAATTTAATCCACTTTGTAGGAACCGACAACTGAAAAAGCGCAAACAACGACGACACAGCAAACTGACCGAGACACAGCGGTTACGGTATGTTAAAAATATTGAACGCAATCCCCTTTTAGTGTCACTTGAGTACATTACAGATCACACCCACTTCATCAGCATACACGTCGAACACAGGTGAGATGGAATGAAAAATAGTGACAAATTCACAATGTTAAAAAGAGGATTTTCAGACAAACATATGGATTATGTTAAACCAACAACTACACGAGTATGGTGGTGCAGAAACGAGTATGAACAGCATCAAAACAAAATGGCATCAATTTGCGCTGAGAAAATGCAGACGATTGTAAGTTTCAAACAATGAATGGGTTTTAATCGCATTACAAAATAAGAGTTTGCAGATGAAATCAGAAGAGAGGCCCCCGAAAAACGATGACGCTACCCTGAAACAGTGTAAGCAGTTCTAATGTGGAATTCGTGTCGGTTTCAAAAACCTGCCCCTATTCAGTTTTCTGCTATAAAGATATGCTGGGTTTGTCAAGTGGTGTTGGCGGCTCTTTGACAACGTTTGTCGCTTTCCTTCTGATTTACTGCGCTCGAGTAATCATTCGCAAAAATGCCCGCGCCATACCGGAACAAGAGGTTTGATTAAAAATAAAATTAAAAACCAGTTGAAATAATGTACTTACCCCAAAACGTTGCAGGGCACGGAAATGCGTGTGTTCAACGTTTAACTATCCGTGCTGGTGCTGCTACCGCTGTTGTTTGCTTAAAAACGCGCAATCTTACTGTTACTTTATCACATTTGTACATATGTTTTTCCTTACCGAGTTTCATCAGACCAAGTGCCGCCTGGATCTCTTTGTTGGTATTTCCCGTCACAACTCTGACACACACTTTTCGATGTTGATGTAACTGCTGCAAGCAAACGAAGCGCTTGCGACAAATGCAAGAGTATTGTTTTGGTAAACCAGTCATGCTTGGACATTCTTTTTGATGTTTTATAAGATCCTGGCGGTCAGAATATCGCTGCAGGCAGATGCAGATGTGGATTTTGAGCCCATTTTTGCGTTGACACCTGAAAAAAGCTATTCTTGTAGACTGAATTTTTCCAACACCATTTGCTGCAGAATCAAAAAAGAACTTACTGTTTTTGGTGCACTGCGAAATACTTAGCCATATGAAATGTTAACTCACAATACCCACAGCGAAACACCATTTTTCAGCAACTGATTATTTTGTTTTTCATTTTTACGCACAGTTCTCATAATCCGATTACAGACTGCTCAGACACGATGACCGCTAATCATATTGGTTATTGTCTTGACGTTTCCGCCATCTACAAAAGAGAGATGTCAACAACGGAAGAAGCAAAGCGCCTGGAGGACATGTACGACGTATGTTTTGACATTTTGATTACTTCTGCCTGATGTTCATCACACTTGTCATGCGGTATACCTGGCGAAACAGCGAACTTCATGTATGATTTCAATTTTAGATCACGTTTGGCGATGTTTTCTTGGACATTGCAAGATCAATCAGAAACGTCATTGTCAGGTCGGAGGCTCGCACCAATCGGTTCACAAAGCGACTGTGCCTGGTGTAAGTTTTTTGACTGCCACTGTGTTGACCTTTCACACCAAATCCACTGATTTCTGGTTCACGGCTTTATACTGCCACTGTGTTGACCTTTTACACTGCCACTGTGTTTACATGTTGTTTAAGACACACAGTCAGACCATTTCAGTTGTTTTGGCGAGGGTTGTGACGAAAGAGCTTGCGATCAACACCACGTGACGCTGGCAAACGTCGCCGAATCTGTGACGCGCAACGATTTCTTTGCGTCGTTTTACGATCAGATGATGCGTCATCGCGATGGCGACAGTCGTGATGAGTACATACAGTTTATGCTAAAACATGACCCGTACGCACTGCGAGCGAGTCCTTTGGTCGTGTCGTTGGTCAAACTGCTGCTGCAGCATTTTAACGATTACATGTGAATTTTTCGCAGCAATAACGAAAACGTTTCTCATTCTTTAAACACGCTTTTTGTTTTATTGAGCTCCAACTCTGCTTAACCTTAAATTTATACTTGATTGCCCATTCATTTACGCGTTTGCTAGTGTATTTCTCAGTATGATTTTGCCACACTGTTGATCAGTTTTCTAATTTTTGTTGCACGCATGTGTACGTGCGTGTATTTCTCAGTATATTGCCACATGTTGATCAGTTTTCTCATTTTTTTCATGTATCTGTACGTGTGCCAACAACAACACTGCAAACGAATCGGCGAGTACATAAAAATCAATGATTGCACAAAAAACAGAAAATTTCATACAACATAACCGGTCAAAAATACACTGCGCGTTGTTTCACAAATACGCGTGAAGTCAACCAGACAGCACGTGGATTAAGTGAGCGTGTGACATTCAAACTGTGTTCGCACCTGAAACACATATACCGGCACCCCCACCAAACACTAACAAACACAAAAATACAGAAATACGCGCGAAGTCATCCAGACACCACGTGGATTAAGTGAGCGTGTGACATTCAAACTGTGTTCGCACCTGAAACGCATATACCGGCACCCCCACCAAACACAGCTTTTGCAAAAATACAGAAATACGCGCGAAGTCATCCAGACACCACGTGGATTAAGTGAGCATGGTTTGAAAAATACGCGTGAAGTCATCCACACACCACCCGGATTAAGTGAGCTGTCATACGCGTGTGGTCATCCACACAGCACCCGGATTAAGTGAGCTGTCATACGCGTGTGGTCGTCCACACACCACCCGAACTGAACACAAATACGCGTGAAGTCATCCAGACACCACGTGGATTAAGTGAGCATGGTTTGAAAAATACGCGGGAAGTCATCCACACACCACCCGGATTAAGTGAGCTGTCAATAGTGATTTGAAAAATACGCGCGAAGTCATCCATATATACTACTGTTCTTTTTTCAGGTGTTCTCAACTTGTAATGGCCAAAAAAATTGAATGCGATTTCCGCTTCGAGCGGCTTCCCAGCTGGTTTGACCAATCCATGAAAAGAAATCAAATGCAACCAATCAACAGATCAGGCATCAAGAAGTGACATTGAATATCATGAGTTCGGTACTGTTCTGCTCAATAACGAGAACGGTTTTCACAACGGAATTTATTCAACAGCCTTCCAGCTTGGTTAAGAGAAACTTGATTTTTATTTCATCAACAAACGCAACAAACCGTAAAAACCCCGACGTTCTTGACTGAAATCAAAAAGGTATAAATCATGAAAACAGACATCGAAAAAGGTTTACTTGCACGAAAAAGTTAAAACATAGTTTCAACAATAAATTTGAATTTGGAATAATAACAGATCCTAACGAAACACCGGTAAAGTTGGTTCACAGGCATTCAAACCATGCAAAAAAGCAATCACAACAAAACAACAAACGCTGTAAAAAAGAACAAATAAAAAACATAACATCGCGTGAACAACGATTCAACCACCTCCTAGAACTCATCGTCTTCCTCTTCAGCAAGCTCTTTCGCGAATATCAACTCAGCCTCCTCTCGTTCTCGTTGTTGCTCCGCCGTTTCGGCCGTTTTCTGCTGGTCGGGCGGATAACGCAGAGCCTGAACGGACAACACATTTTTAAATCAAATCATTTTTACTTTTTTAATTTCAATACTTTGCTTGCTGACACAGTTTTTAGTCCGAAAACCGGGCATCACCTGTTTCAACATCAACAAACCACGTGATGGCACCCTCTTTCAATCGCGTGACACACGTCACGCACAAACACACAGGCACATATGCGATATACGACACGTTCGTGCCAGTGTGTATGTTTGTTTGACTGCACCAGATCAAACCAGAACCGGGGGTTCTTCAGATCAGCCAGCTGCGCTCCATTCCACCAGAACAACACCAGACCCACCTTGACCACTTGATTATAGAGCGTCAGACAGTAATCGATGCGCTGGTCGAACTGGTACTGCGGGTCGGCGGTGCTGTAGACGTCGACCGGGTCGTTCGATTGCATGCAACGTGACTCGGCGTTCAAACGAGCGTCCACGCCGCCGTCTTTGATTTCCTGGGAGCGGGAAAATGGCGAAAATTAGCGTTTTGAAGACAGGCTTGCATTTAAAATTAGCAGAGACTGGCTACATTTGCAATTTAGTGGCATGGTTATCGGCTGCGCCTAGCTTGCTAAGCCAATCAGTGAGCCCAAGATTACAGCAACCTATTATCTGATTAACATTTTGATTCTGGGAGGGAGCGCACATCACCAACACAGCACCAAATCCTGCACTTAGGGCAGCAGCGTTTGTTATCCAAAAACACGTCACTCATTTACTACTTATGATATGACACAAAACTTCAACAAACACGTAAAAAAACTGAAAATCCGAAAAACCAAAGACCATCTCCAACCTTCATGACGATAACTTCGGCCTCCTGTTCGCTAGAAAGCTGCAGTTTCTTCGCGATGTCGACCAGCGAAATGTTGCTATACACGAACGCAATCTGGCGAATCGCCTTGCGCAGCACGTTCTGATGCAGTCGCTCAATCAACGACAACGTGCCGTCCGGCTCGAACACGGTCTGACCGAACTTGGTGGTCACCTCGCGGAACATCGCCACGTCGCCGAGACGGACGGCTGGAAATTGAGAAAAACCGGCTTTTACTTGTTCTTGTATTTGAAATTTGAAAAACACGCCCCTCCCCCCACACCGATTCCGGAAACCCGAAGGTACTTTACTTGATTGACGAAGTTATGCGATCTTATGAGAGAGTTTGTTCAAAAAAAGTTTTAACAACGTTTGCTTTGGACCTAAGACCGGGAGTTACAGGACGTGCTACATGAAAACAGTTTCAAGCTAATTTTTCTTACCGTGTGTCAGTTTCAGGTACGGCGCCAGTGGTTTCTGCAGAATCGGCTTTCGAAATAAACTACGCGGTGGAATTTCGCCCATCAGCAGCGAGACGACGACGTCGAATTTGTGCACCTGGAAACCATTTTGTTCAACCTTTTCCCAAACAGAAACTGGTCTTGAATTACCCCCACTAATCAATCATACAGATCACACCCAGCCCATCTGCACCAGAATTTTGATCAAGGAACCCAATGTTATTTTCGGCGTAATTTAACAAAGCAACTACGATCAATTTAAAAAAACCGAACGATCTGCTTGAATCCAATGGCGGTGTGCTGCGGCGCTTTACGGATTGCCTGTTCGAGATGCTGATGTGCTGGTGCGTACTCACACTGAAGCGCTTTGATACGGCCTGCCACGGTTGAAACAGAATCAGTTCGATAGTTGTGAAATACACTGAGCTGAGCGATAAAGGTAACTGTGTGAGGAGTTATTGAATTCCAATCACAAAAGAAGCCAAGCTATCGTCCACCAAACAAGCCAAAATATAAGAATCGAACCAGTAAATTAGTTGCCCAGCTGGTACGTCCAATCCGTGAAGCCAATTCAAAACTCAGGAAAATCCACAAGTTTGAGAATCCACTCCACGTTGAAACACTTCAATATTCTGCTTATCACCACCAATCGTCCGCACTCCACTAACCCAAATAATAATAGTGTTTCGCGAATTCATTGTTGCGAACGGACTCCGGAAACGCCACTCGAGTGACCAGTTTCGCCGCGTCGTCATAACGATTCTGCGTGAGGTACGTGTGTAGGAGACAGTTGATCAGCGTTGCCTGGCTGTCTCTGTCGCCGCGCATTGCGACCGCGCGAAGGCTGCTGTTCAGATAGCTGAAACGACAAAAAAACGAACAAAACTTGATGAGCTGTCACATGGAATTTTGGAGAGAAATGTGTGCATGGAGTGCTCCAAGGCTGTCTAATGTGAGTGAGCTCATATAGTTTGCAATAAAAACTCATCCACTCAGAGATGACTTGATGCAATTTTGGCTTCACCACTGCATGCTTTGCTGGCTGCACAATTTTAAAAACGAGAATGTTTGTGAAATAACATAAAGTTACGAGTGACGAGTCACTAACAAACACACCAAACTCAGACAGCTTTTCAACACTGAAAGGCCCTTCACGTCAAATCGCTGGTTTAGCAACTTGCCCACACTCTCATGGTCGACTTTTCATTAAAAACCGTTCTTTACTAACTCAATGGTGGCAGCGGACTGGCCCGCTCTGTCGTGTGCGATCATGAAATAATAGTACGCTTTCGCAGCCAACGGATCGAGACTCCGACGATTGTGCGATTCGATCCGGGACAGCAGCGCTGATGAACACTCGACCGACTGGAAATAATGTAATGTGGTTTTACAGCTTTTGTTTCTACAAAAATGACATGTTCTCTTCCTTTTTTCGATGCAATGCAACCAGAACGAACTAAACAGTACGGATGGACATGAAAAACTTTTTCGCTTTTTCTTTGGAAATGAAGCAGTTGTAAGCATGTTGATTGGCTTAATCATGCCAACGAAGGAGTTTGCACATAAAACTGGAAGCTGGCTACTGCACCGCTTCACATCTGGTTTTCCATTCCAACATATTGCCAATCGCAACAACTGATCACAAACGCGCCCGCGCACCTTGCTGAAAAACTTTTGATCGATCAAATACACGAGCACCAACAGATGAATGTACACCTCGGTTTCAGCGAGCATCGGCGTCGCCGTCGTGCGACGGGTGGCGCGGGGTGAACGCGCGGGACGCGGCGATTTCTCCACCGATGTCGGCCCGTCCACTTCCATCTGGGCGAAAAAAGTGCGTGTTTGGGAAGACTGCCAGAAACGATGACGATTCTACAGTCGCACTTTATAAAGTATAGGCAATCAGCTGATTGGTTGGTGCGCACGTGATGCATGTTTTCTGAGTAGGCTCTGATGTGGAGTTGCACAGATTTCGTCCTGCACAAAAAGCATGCATCACGTTCTTCATGTGATCACCACCCAATCAACTGATTGCCTAAAATTTAGAGTTCGACTGCACATTCTAAATATCAACCTATTCCTGAAAGAAAAATACAGTATGTATGCGCCGTCCATCAATAAAATCAGCGAACTCTGGCTGATAGATGCAGTGGAGCAATACATTGGTGAAACCGAAGAAACTACGGGCTTAACTCTTGCAGTGTGAACATCTGACATGGGAACTCATGAGGCGGAGTTGTGATTTCTCCAGAGCTTTTTCTCTTTCGGCGAGCTCAGAGAACACTCACTATTGGTGAAAATGAGAGATATATGACGAACAAATGATACGACAAATGAGACCAATGGACTTGAGCTTGACGGCGTTCTCTGTACGCTTTTCTGTGTCGCCCCAGCCTGAAAACCTCGCCAAAATCAGTGTTCATACAGCGACCTGTTGCGCGGTGTCCGCCGTCATCCAAGCATTCAGCATTTCGCGCTGTGTCGTCACGCTGGACGACGTGAACGCGGCGTTGATCAGTCGATTCAGCACGTTCGCGTTCAACTGCCGCCGTGTTGCCGCTAACGAGCGCACGACGCGCGTGATCAGCGTTCGCTCTTTCTGCACGTCGGCGCGCTCCAACAGACGACAGTGCTCGCGGAGCTCTGTGGAATTTAAGCGGCGGAAAATTGGTGGGTTGATTTGAGACTCGTTTTTGACAGCAATTTGACCGCAGGCAAGCAAAACAGGCTGGTTGATACTGACGTATGATGCTGAACTACGTCGACGCGCACGTTTTGATGCCTCATGGACGTTAATGCTGATGTGACTTTTTAAAATGGCACGACATGTTTGCCAAAAAAATTCACTCACTTTCAAGCAGCAAAATGTCGGCGTCTTTCGTTTTCGACTTGCCCGACGGTGACTGCGGTCTGCTCGGTGTCTTCTTTGCGTCAACTTCCATTGTTGTCGTCCCTTTATCTGATTTGTATACATTCTTAAAAGTGATTTTTTTGATTTTTGATCTGAGGTTGCTTGTATTGAGTCGTTGTAGGTTCCTAATCCTAAACCTGATCCTAATCCTAAGCCAAGCCTTTTTGATAAGGTGAAAATGATCAATTTAGTTTTTGCATTTTTTTCTTTCCTGTGTTATGGAGGAGGAGCACCGGAACTGCAGATGCAGCTGTTTTAATAATGATGCATTACGCTTTATCTTCCTGGTTGTCTTTGTCTGCTGTCGGCATTATGGATTTTTTTTGCTTCACTTGTTGTCGTTCACTCGTTCGTTGTTAAAATGGACCGCTGTGAAAATCAGAATGGGAACTTTTGATTGTGACAATTTTAGATTGCCGATGCAATTTTGATTTTCGTCGTTTCCTCCGCCGGTATTTTGAAAAAAAATCAATTAAAATTAAAAAAAAAATCATAAATTTCATTTCAGGAAACGGTGGTTTTCTGACTTATCTGCAGTCTCATTGGTGACACACGCACGAACTCACATGTGATACGCACAATAAACGGTGGTTTTCTGAGGTATCCGCAGTCTCATTGGTGACACACGCACGAATATTTGTTCTAAAAAATGAACAATTGTTGAGCATGGATGTTTTCGAACTGAAAATATAAAATAAACAAAAGGAAACCATTCAAGCACACATAAAAAACACAGCCGTTAATTTGCACTAAACCCAGATTAACTTTCAGGTTTAAACCGTGCTGTGCATTTTTAGACGCAAAGTCAGCGGCTTCAGTGTCTTTAACCATTTGGAGTAACGTTGCTTTACGTTCCAGAGAACATTTTAACCCCTTGAGTAACGTTGCATAACGTCCCAGAGAACATGCATGATGTTGGCCAATGTTACTCAATGGTTAACACTAGTTTCCAAGCGTTTCACTTTCTGTTTTTCCTGTGGTGTGCTGCGACAGCTATGAACTTCATGCGATGTGGTTTTTCGTAAACCAGCGATTCGACGAACTCGTAATTTACCAACCAGATTTATTTGTCTTAGTTTTTTTTCAATCAGCAGTTTCAGTTTCAGTCTGACTGTCGGAGTCGGATTGTTTTGTTTTGTAGTGTCGTGTTTTGACTGTGTTGTAGTATTTGAGTGTTTGTTTCGGTTGACTTTTTTCCTCAGTTGTGTTGACAGTTCACTTAAAAACCGGACATTTTCATGTCATTTCCTTTCTGATTCCACTTACTTTGAGGCATTCTGTTGTTTTAACTTTGAGGCGTTTTGTTAGGCTATTGGATCATACAATTGCTTTGTTTTGATTTGCTTTCAAAGAAAACTGGAAATCTGAGAGCGTAATAAAATCAATCAATCAATCAATCAATCAATCAATAAAAGAATTTTTTTATTCAAAAAAATTGGGATTGTCACTTTTTCGATCGAACCCTACGACGTGCGGTTTCTTTAGCGCAAAATAACAAAAACCTTTTCGCATTATTCGCAAAGATGGAATGGCAAAATATTTATTTTTGACGACGATGATGACAAGAAAATGGGAGCCTGAGTCTGACTAGTCGACCACCACAACACAGTTTTTTCCATTTTTTAGCAGCATATGATGGCGTGGAAGCAGCGGAATCGTGCTGGCGCGGCGGCGGCGGCACAGCAGCAGTACGACGATCTGCTTGTGTTCGGCTATTCGTGCAAGCTATTTCGTGACGACGAGAAATTCGCGGAGCAAAACGGTGGCCAACATTTGATGCGTCACGCGAACGATCCAACATTGACCATTGACAGGTTTGTGCGAGTGTGCTGGCTGGCCTGGGTGGCACTCTTGAAAATGGGAACATAGAGACCTTGTTCGAATGCGTTTGCGATTGCGAATGGTCAATGGATCAGTATCAGAGAACTGGAGGAGCGATTGTCCCGCCGGTGTTTGTGGGACAAATCAATTTCGAAAACTGGCTGCGAGTATTTCTTGTCGAAGTCGGTAACAAAACAACTGGAGCGCTTTTTTGTGGATGTGGATGAGCGACGACGTTGTGCGCGGCGACGTGTCTTAAAGAATGCCGGTTGGTGGATATGTTGTTTCGATGTTTTTCAGACGTTGAGCGACAAAAAATGTGCACTGTTCGGTGTTTTATGCCGTTTATGCACTCTTGACAGTTGATGCGTTTGGGTTTTCCAATGGGCACGTCGCACGAGACATTCAGCTGTATTCAATAAAAAGTAAAACGGGCTGCTTTTTTGGATTCATCCTTTCCGATCCGATTCGAATTCAAATGATGAACCAATTTGAGATTTGTGAACACTTTTTGTCGCGTTTGGCGTCTGTTTTTGGAGCACTATTCATGTCAGATAATTCACATGCGTTGCTTACAGAACTTATCTTTCGCACACACACACACACACACAACTTATTGTTGTTCTTGTTTGTCATCGTTTCTGTTTGGAAGAAAATCGGCGAACATTTACGGACGAGCACCGGACATTTTGGCGCCGCACGTTGGCCGTTCGACGACGTTGATATTTGCTAATTTGTTTGATTTTCAGTCCGATGCGGTTCACAAAGAGCAGCGATTAGCCATCGTGATCAACCAACAAACTGATTCCAACCAAATAGGGGAATTGTTCAGATTGAGAATCAACGGAGAACATTCGAACTTCTGCTGGCTTCATTCGAGTCAACCAACACTTGCATTTGACAATTCTGCAAAAATGCTCCTTTGTCCAGCTCGTACAACAGCAGCAATAACAATATCGACCACGAATTCATCCACAATGGCTCCACTTCGCGGTTTTTGTTCAACCACTAATCTGTATTTTTCTTCTCTTCAGACTACGAACGGCGACCAGTTTGCGCGGCAATGTGTGCCCACTAATCCAAACCAGTCGTCGAAGGAAAGAAGAAAGTGAAAGTCGAAGAGTGTAATTTCCGTAAGTGGGAGTGAGTGAAGCGCGAAGAAAAACACGCGCGCCTGAGAGTGAAATGAAACCACAAAATGGACGGTTGTGAAATGTGATTGCGTGCCTAAGAATCCCTTTCCTGTCTTGATCGTTTCTCATGTTTCAGGTTCGACTGCCGCCTATGTCTGCACGATCTCAACGTTGGAGCGAGTACAAACGACGACGAGGACGGGCATGATGCTGAGAGAGACGATGATGAGCTGGACGGTCATGACCGAATTGAAGAGGACATGTGCGAGGAAGAACGATATCGCGATCTGCTGATTGCGGAGCACGAGGCGGCGGAAGGTGTGGAGTGTTTATGATTTGGATTTTGATCTGAACGTGAATGTTCGATAACGTTGCCGAGGCAACCAACGGTCTTTACACCGAAGACAAGACAACGATGAAGACACAAACAAGATCACGCACGACAGAGCAAAAAAACGTCGAACAGCAAAAAAATACGCAAAAAAAGTGTTGCGCGCTGATTGGCCGGTTTCACAACCGTTTTTTAGCGTTCCCATCGGGAATCGGGATTGATTTTGTATTGTTGTTTTCTTTTTTTAATCTGGTCTTCCTGTTGTTTGAATTTCAAGCTGTCTGAGTGTCATTCTGTCTGATTGTTTTCCACCATGTTTGCAATTAATGAGCGTATTCGATTGGCTTATGCCCTTGTCTAGAGACAATGCACCCTAGAACTCTAAAGGCCCATTCATGCAAGCGCGCGCTGAAGCGCGCTGACGCGCGCTGACCAGCTTCATCATGAATGAAGAAATGAAGCTGCGTCAGCCGCTGCGGCTTTTTAGGTTTTTTGCCCATTCACGAACGCGCGCGCTGAAGCGCGCTGACGCGCTTCATCATGAATGATGAAGCGGCCTGAAGTGAAGCTGCGGCCTGAAGTGAAGCTGCGTCAGCCGCTGCGGCTTTTTAGGTTTTTTGTCCATTCACGAACGCGCGCGCTGAAGCGCGCTGACCAGCTTCATCATGAATGAAGAAATGAAGCTGCGTCAGCCGCTGCGGCTTTTGATGTCCGGACCCCAAATGCCGCAGCGGCTTGTCTGAAAAATGAAACGTATTTTTATAATTTCTGCGCTTTCAATTGTGATAGATGCAGACCAAAAAGGGAATGAATTTAATTGTGGTAAAATTAAATTAATTGAGGAATACAGTAAGTTTTATTGTGCTGCGTTTGTGAAAGAAACCAACAGATAAAAACGATAAAAACAACTGGGCTAAGACGGGTTTCGAACTTTGGCCTCTGTGCTGACAGGCACAACATGTTACCACAACATGCTGCGCAAATCAATACCCCACACCGTCGCACGGGTACAGTTCACATAAATTTCACATAAATTTCTTGCACTACTTTTCTGCTTTGTTGAGTATTCGTATTCTCACTGTCACATTTATTTTGAGACTAATTACGCTATACAATACTGTTCAGAATCTGTCAGAAAAGTACTAAATGATTCAACAAAAAAGTCTTGCAACATTTGTGAAAGATTGTCACTGACAGCAACAATCAGCGATTTTGCACACACAAATTTGATGTCCGGACATCAAATGCCGCAGCGGCTGACGCAGCTTCATTTCATCATTCATGATAGCGCACTTCAGCGCGCGTCAGCGCGCTTCAGCGCGCGCGTTCGTGAATGGGCAAAAAACCTAAAAAGCCGCAGCGGCTGACGCAGCTTCATTTCTTCATTCACGATGAAGCTGGTCAGCGCGCGTCCGTGAATGCGCATGTGCTCCAAAACTGAAGCGCGCTGACGCACGCTGCAGCGCGCTGTTTTTTTGCTTCGTGAATGTGTAGCAAAGTGAAGCGCGTCAGCGCGCTTCAACCTCCATGAATGGCGCTTAACTGAAAAACCTACAATAAAAACGTTACACTGATCAATTTTTATTGCGATTTTTTAGAAGAAAAACGACGCACTGACGCTAGCGCTGGTGCGCAGATTGCATTCAACTACGATCAACAAGAGCAGCCCGAGAAGAAAGAGGCGGAGAGCAGTGACAGTGACTCCGAGGATGAACCGTATGAAACGATCCCAGAACTGAAAGTGCCCGTTGGCATCACTTTGGTACGTTGTTTGCAGATTTGTTATTTATTTTTTTGGGCTATTGAAGCTCGAATGTTTTTTTTTGTGAAGTCGAAAATAGTTTTTTTACGTTCTCCATTAGTGGATTGGTTGCTGAAATTACATTTGTTTGCTTGGCTAGACTTGTACTTGTTTTGATTTAATCCGTGACAGCATACTGTAAAAATACAAAATTGTGAATCGACATTGCTTGAATCAATGTGTAATGAAAAGCAAACGATCGTAAAACATTCAATTCAAACTAACCACTCTTCTTTTCATTTTAGCCAACCACAAAGCACCAGTCACATGTGATTGAGAGAACTGCAGCGTTTGTTGCACAGCAAGGCTCACAAATGGAAATCGTTATCAAGGTTATTTTTTAGAGCCAATTTATGTTCACCAGAAAAGTGGAAGGTCTTGGTGTTGGTATTCAGTTAACAGTCCTGTAACATTTAGCGCCTTCCACAAGAATGTTTGCGGGAATCGCTCTATTCCAGCAAGACACGTCTAATCTGAGAAAGTGAAAGTCACTATGAAATGAGGACGTCACCGTGGTACACCACACAGTGACCCTGGTATCTTCGTGGGTATCGTATGATGACCGACCCTGTGGCACATGTAGCGTGGTTAGCGTTAGAATCATGACAAATCAACCAACTTGCAAGAAGTTCTCTGCATTTTGGCCTCTGGCCAACATCAGGGATACAGAAGAGGATTGGCCTCATCACGTGATGTGCCCGTGTCGAAAACCTTATGAATCGTCAACAACAATCAATCTGTATAAAAATTCAAAAACAAAAGTTCAATAACTGCAGGCCCGTCAAAAAAGCAGCGAGCAATTTGCGTTTCTCGACTGGGATCACCCGTACAACGTCTACTACAAACACGTGCTGAAAATGGTCAAAGACGGCAGGTACACGCCTAAGCCGCGGCCTGTCAAGGAGAAAAAGAGCAAGAAAAAAGCGGCAACAGATGCGAGAAACGACGAAAACTCGGATTCGGACGACTCTGACGGGTCTGGTAATTATTTGCACCCGAGTCTGCTCGGAGGCGCTGGAAATGCGCGGCAAAATTCAAACGCTGACCAGTCGGCAGATGGCATGAAGCACTCGATGTCGCTGCCGGTCATGTGCAATTATAAACTTGGAGAGGAGAACGATGTGTATTCGGCGCTTTATAATCGACTGTCGGCGTTGCGGCCGAAAGCGCCGGAAGTGAAGTGAGTTTGTTGGTTTTGGTGTTGTTGTTTGTTTCGTAGAATTTTATGGTTAGCATGGGGAACAAAACCGGCTTTTTAACGATGCCGATTTTGGTTGTTTGTACAGAGCTGTAGCTTCAACCTTGTGTTGATGCGGTTTTAGCTCAATTCGAGTTTCACATGCTTGTTCGAGTCACAACAATCGTATTTTTCACGTGTTTTCCAGACCACTAACCTCGCAGCAGAAACTGTCTGAAGTGAACAAAATGATTGCGGGCTACGACGGGTCTGAAACATTGAAAACTGACACCGAATACCAATCTACACCTCAAGTTGCCACAATCGCTAGCACCGAGCCAAGTGTCGCACATCAACAGCCAACCAGCACATCAGCAACACATCAGCCAGTCGATTCAAATTCCTCTGAGCAATCAGCGCCACTGACCAGTATTTTGTCGCGCGGTGCCCCGCCGACCGAGCACTCGGAGTGGTACCGCTGGTTCTACGGGGCAGAGTCGCCGATCGAGGGGCAACCGCCCGTCGTGCCGCCTCCGCCCGACTTGGCACCGGTCGTCAGCAGAGCGGCGGAGTTTGTCGCGAAACATGGCGTGCCCGCGGAGCAGCGCTTGTTGAGTGAGTCGGCGGTTGGTTGTGGTTTCGTGAGAAGTGAATTGATGCATCGGTATCGACCGGTTCTAGTAGCGCTGGTTTCTTATTCATGAAGTGATGAGACCTTTTTTATTCTCAGTGAAGCATCAGAAAACCGTGAAGGTTGATTCGGGACGTTTGTGTGTTCAATCTATGTCACAGTCAGTTGATTGGTTGGTGAGCACATCCACAGCAATGCCTGCAGAGAATGAATGCATCACATGCTCAATAACAGAGTTACCGTATTACCTCTATTAACCCCCCCCCCCAAAATTAAACCCCCCCCCCCAAAAATAAACCCCCACCCCCTCGACAAGTTTCCAAATAATCCCCCCCCCCCAAAATAAGTCCCCATGGGGGATTATTGAAACCTGTTTGAAACACATACCCAGCGAATTCAGTGGCTGGTTGCAGTGAAAATGATGAAATTGTGCTACCAAAGGCCCCAAATGGATGAGTTAATGGTAATTTCATTACAAAAGGCTGTTGTAAAAGGAAATTTCTATGTATAGTAGAAGTTTCTGCGACTTCCTTCTTGCCATGGAAGGTATTTTTGCCATTTTGCCCACTCCTAAAAATGGTTTCCAAATAAACCCCCCCCCCAAAAATAAAGCCCCCCCCCAAAATAAACCCCCACCCCCAGAAGTCGCTGAAGAAATAAACCCCCATGGGGGTTTATTAGAGGTAATACGGTATGTTGGAAATTTTCATTTTAGGCCCAAGAGTCCTGAATTGAGTAATAGTACATCAGTACACAACAGTACATTATAAAGATCTTCATTCAAACACTTGATCACTAACATGCCCAATTTTTCCAGACACGCCCGAACTGGACCTGAAGTTCATGACGCCCGGCCACGAGTACTACGGTTTTTATCAGTTGCGCCTCCGATGGCTGCAATACGATTACTACTGTCGCGAACAGCAACGTGTCCACCAACAACAACTCGAGCAAGAGAAACAACAACAGCAACAGCAACGATTGGCGCTGCTACAGCAACAGCAACAATTGTTGCAGACACAACAACAACAACAGCTACAAACACAACAACCAGCACAACAGCAACAACAACAACAGCTACAGACACAACAACCAGCTCAACAACAACAGCTTGTTCTTCAGCAGCAATTCGACATTCAAAGACAGAATCAACCTGAGGTGCATGATTATTATTCGGCCAGTTGGACCACTCAGCTACCGACCGAGTATGCAGCTGCCTTAGCTAAACCACCGTCTCTGAATTTTACGACTGGCGTCGCCTTGACCGACGCGTCAATTGGTTTGTTGGGCTGGGCAATACAATAAGCTGATTGGTTGCTTCGCTTTTGAAATGGCTGACTCTGGTTGATTGGTGTAATCTGAACTGGTCATATTCGACCAGTACTATATTGGTAGATTTAAACGTTTTGATTGGTGAAAATACTCGCGCACATACTATGAAGTTTCTAATTCATCAACTGTCAAACAATTTCAGCTCAACTACCACACGCAACAACGCCAAGCAACATGCCACTGACTGCCCAGCCAAGTGTACCACCACCAACCACCACCACCACCCTGCTGCTCTCACCCTCCTCCAGTCTCTCCCCCAGCTCCACCGGTTCACCCAAATCATCCCCACTGATCACCGTGCTGCCAAAGTCCGATGCATCCGGTAACACCGATCGGCCGCCGCGGCGTCGTCGTTTCTTCCACGATACGCCGTTGAACAAGGACGAACTGGAGTCGTTGGAGGTGCAGCAGGCCGCCGTGAAACAGCAGCAGCCGATCTCGTTCGCGATCAAGGAGAAGCGAGCGGACAGTACGCCGAAATTGGTGGCGCAGAAAAACGGAGACGCTGGCGTGGACGAGCAACAGATGGATGCGGTGAGCGTGCTTGTGCGTGGCATTCACCACTCGAACGAATGAACAATTCTAAATTTGCCAAATTCGGTCGTCCGATTAGTTTTGGATGACTTCACTGTCAACAACGTCGCCACCTGAGGGAGCAGCAGCGTTTGGGTGCTGGTGATCGAAGCTGGAACGCTGATCGGTTGAAATGCACTTTAGTTTTGTTTGAAACATTTTCTTTTCTGCTATCCTCTAGCCCGTGATTGTAAAGTTCTTTTCCACCTATAGCAAACGAAAAAATCCACTTTATCGCATGCTGCCAGAACGCCGTTTTTGGTGTCCTTTCATTCGAATACATCCGCCAGTCAAGTCAAAAAGGTGACATTTCAACACCATTTCAGGCGACCGAAGACTTCGAAGACCTGTTCCAACAACAACAACCCCAGTGCAGCACATCGCCAGGCGGCCACGACGACGCCGACGGTCGCGCAGACCCGCTGCAATCAGAGCGAAAACGCAAGGCGCAGCTGTTCTTGGAGAGACTGATGAGGGTGAAACGCGAGAAACGACTGGCCGACAGTGTGCACAGGGTCACCGATCCGTCGACGGGCGAACACGAGACCGTGTATGGACCGTTGCCTCCGCCCGGCTGTGTTCAAGTGATCCCGTGAGTTTTGACGCTCCGCTTTGATAATCGGCTGTTTGTTTTGGTTTGTGAAGGTCGAGACTTGGTCTTGGTCTGTCGTCTTAGTCTGGGTTCGTGTTGTTTCTTTAGAACCTGTTTTCATTTTAGTTCCAGTATTGCACAGCGATCTATGAACGCGCAAGTGATCTTGTGCAAGAAACGTCAGCACAACAATGACTTTAATTGTGCAACATTTACATTGAATTTACGTAATCTCGTTTGAAAAAATCTTCCCAAATTTACCAATTCGACTTTTTTGAAAGCACTATTTTTGAATTTCCAGCATCGCACCCACAAAACCGAGGACCCACTCAAAAGAAGCGTCGCCGTCACTTCCAAAATCAGGCACTCCGGAACGCAAGCGAAGAGCTCGTTCGCCCGGTTCTCCATCTCCTTCATCTCCGCCGTCGTCTTATCGAAAACATCGTCGACGACATCGCTCTAGGTCGCGTTCTAGCTCACGGTACAGTTCTTGTTTGTGGACACTCTGTATTTGTTTTGAACGTTGTCCTCAGTCTTGCTGATTGATTACTTTTGAATTTCAATTATGCAGCGTGGGCTGCGCAATGCTTGACAAAGACAAAAAAGGTTTCTGGTTATCAACAGTATTTTTTAACTGGTGGTGACTGATATTTTATTGGTAAAAAAATCTTTTCAGCAGCCCTTCAAGACGCCGCAGAAGGAAATGATTATTAGTGATGTGATTTTTTGTTTCTATTAGTTGTTTTTGTTTATAGTTTGTTTTGGATTTTTATTCGTCCCGCAATGACAATGACAACATTGTAGCATTAGCATTACTGATTGGTATTTTCTGTTTTCACGACACGTTTTTTTATTTCTGCAGATCATTTGTTAAATTGTTATCACAAGATTGTGAAATTATTATTATTTGTTGCTAAAAAAGCAATATTTACGAGTATTGTTGATAAAACAGTGTCAGAATCTGAACAGGGCCTGGTAGTCTTCTGATGTTTCATAGTGGTCTGGAAAAATCCACGACATATTGGTTGTAGTTTTCCTCAGCTTTTTTATAGACTTCAGAATGCACCGTAAAAAATCTCCATTTGCTTAGGGATTGCTGGAAATGGACGGCGCGAAAGGCGTGAATGCAAGTGGCTCCAGTTTGTCGGCAGATCTGCTGCTGCGCGCACAAAAGGTGTTTTATCTTCACAAAAAACATCTGATTTTATTTGTGCGAGTGTCAAAAACGTTGCTGCGGCTGGTTGTCGGGATATTTGAGTGAAACGTATGCCTCGTTAAATTCGTGTTACAATTGGCAGGTAGATTCGGTTTGGTTTGCGAAATGTTTTCAGAATAATGCATCTTTGAAATCGAAGGAAAGAACGTGTCATCGGCTTTCAAAAGGAACTTCGACCGGAATAAATAATTCCACATCGATCTCAGGAACTACACGAGAAACCGGAATGGCGTGAACGAGACATCGAGGCGCTCCGGTCGTTGGCGGCCAGCACGCCCGGTCTGCACGCGGACACGAGCGGCGCATTCTTGTTGAAGTTGGTGAAGAGAAGCTGACGCCCCATTTTGCGTTGTTGCATCCGAATCCGTACTAAATCCAAATCCGTGATTTGGTTCCATAAAATCGCTGACTTTCTGGCTGGTGTTTCGTTGCCTTTGCTTATCATCGCCGAACACTCGAGTTTGAATTGAACTTTACTGTCTAAAAATCAGTCTGCAAAACGAAACGAAGCGAACCCAGTTTTGTTGCGGTTGTTTAGCTGAAAGCGACCCAGACCGCCGACCACAGTTGCGTTCTCCGACAGAACACCAGCAAATGGGGTGCCCAGCGAGTCTTGTCATAAGCGCTTGGTCTAAAAATAATGCGCCACTGAAATTAGAGAAAGGTGTTCCAAATTTCCAACATATTTTTCCACGAATGCACTCTCAGATTCCTGCGCGCGTGCAAGTTCGACTACGAGAACGCGCAGCAGCTGCTGGTGCAGTACTACGCGACGCGACGTCGCTTCCCGGAGCTGTACGCGAATTTCACGCCGTCCGGCCTGCTGTCGATCTTGGAGACGCGCGTGTTCACGGTGTTGCACGAGTACGACTACAGAGGCGGCCAGTTGCTGTTGATTGATCTGAGTGAGTGCGCTGATGTGCTGATTGCATTCGGTAGTGCACCTGACGCCGTTGAATGTTCAGTACAATCGCTGAAAAGCTTTAAGGTGCATTCAAGAAGCAGCTTTTAGTGACGCGCAGCTGTGTTAAAACATAGCTACGCGGTCACTAAATACTTATTCATGAATGCCCCTTTACTAGTCAGTCGGTCAACATGAATGTTTGCTGTTTGTGGTTGCGCCAGGCAGACGCTTAAGGCCCGTTTATACCTGACATGTGCAGACGTACAGTACGGCCGAATAAATTAGGCAGTCCATCAAGGCGGGATCAGTCGCAGACTAGGAGTTGTCTTTTTCAAAAATGCCAACATAATTCCCAATCATGTGTGCAAGGGAGAAAGAATGCACAGAACAGCGCGAATAATCCATTAGTTTAAAAAAACGAGTCAAATTTGGCCCACAATGTGGTTTCTGAACGTCTTTTTTCTTTCATTCAAATTTCGCGCGCTCCTTGAACCCTGAAAAAAGCTGCCATGTTTAATCGGCCATACCGTACGTCTGTCTACACGTCCAGTGTAAACGTGCCGTTACCGCGGCCCAATATCGCTGGAAACCTACAACAATCTCATTTACATTACAAGAGCTACTCCACAATTATTTCCTGAAAACTGAACTATTATCTTTCATTTTGGTCCCGGTTCTCTATGCCTTTGCACACAGGGATAGGAAAAACGTTTCAAGAATCCGCGGGAATTCAAAATTGGGTTACGGTAGCTGACGAAAGACGTCGGATGACGTCATGCGTCTGGTTTGGTGTCTGGCTTTTCCCCAACGCGTGAAACTTTTGTGCACGCGGTCTTCCTGTAACGATAATAATCAATCAATCACAGAAGTTAACTGAAAAAAAACTTCCAGAAAAATGGGCGCCCGAGGTGTACAGCACAGACGAGCTGATTTCCGGCTTACTGTTGGTTTGCGAGCTGCTTTCGTGTCAAGAGTCGGTGCAAATCACCGGTGTTACGGTGTTGGTTGATATGCGCGCGTTGCCGTTGACCGCCGTCTGGAAGAGGGAGGCCATAAAAAAGGCCGTTCAATCAACACAGGTGTGCAGTTGTTGTTTTTTTTTGTCGAATTTTCGTCCCGCTTTTTTTGAGGTCCACACGGTGTCTGTGATGCAGTCAGCAGTATGTTCAGAGTAACCAAAATAAGCTTCTTTTTTTGCAGAGCTCCTTTCCACTGCGAGTGAAAGCGATTCATGTCATACACGATTATAACGGCTGGAATCCGTTGATAGTCGTCCTGAAATCACTGCTGGTCTCCGATAAAATCAGACAGCGCGTGAGTTTCTGTGCTTGTTTGTTCTGGTTGGGTTGGATGGGTGCAGTCTGCAGTGCGGAGTCGGAATCGGAACATTTTTTTGGACTCATCAGTGAAATCTGGCTGCATTCAACCAACAATCGTCATGCTGCACAATACGATTGTGTTATCTTTTGTCTTGAGTGCTGCGGACTGGACTGAGGAGACACCGTATAACATTACTTTTTTTGGTTTTTCGAAACAAAATAGACTAATAGTGACCTTTGTTGGCTAAGTACCCAATTTTTTCTGGTTTAGTAGCTTGTTTTCCTTCGTGTTTTTACCTGACCATTCCAATAACACAACAATAACAACAACCTTGACGCTATACACTGTTTCTACAAACCAACCCAAACAAAATGCAACTATTTTCACAGATGCACTTCCACAGCGGTTCCCTCCATTCGCTGTATCAACACGTTGACCCCGAGATCGTCCACCGTCATATCGACCATCCAATCCCACAGTCCCCGCCCAACTCCGGTCTGATGTCGTGCACCCGTCGATCGGCCAGCTCTGATCTGTTACTTTTGAGCAACCCTGTAGCGTGCGGCTCCATTGATGACATGGTCGTGGCACCGACGACCACCACTAATGGCGACCAATCAGCATTCAACGGTGGTGACGTCATCTTCGACCAATCAGCGACGTCGGACGCAACGATCCGGTGGCTTCAAAGGGCGGAGTCGTACTTTGAGCGACTGAATCGGTTCGGTTTCGAGCAGTCCGCCGATTTACCGGACGACACGAAATGTCAGACGGTACAGTTCGGCCAGTCGGCGAGACACGACGTGAATGGCTGTCGACTGATGTTTGCGAGCTATAAGCGGTTTTGTATTGATGCGCTGAATTGATTGAATTGTGATGAGGATTTATTTGTTTTCTTGACAACACAAGTCCACTGGTAACGGTGATACACGATGGGATGCAAAAAAGTTTGTGATTATACTGTGGAATGGCACTACACTACTGATTTATTGATTGATTGGTTGGCTGTGTTTGTTTTCAGTTGAACTGTGCGGTCAACAATTGGCTTCGTTGACCACATGATGCAGCTAATCAGTGAGCTAGATCAGCTTTTGCATCAAACCAATTACAGTTTGCCGAGTTTTCAAATGAATTGTACCGACATTTTTTATTGTACAGTTCTTCATAACATTTCTTTTTTTTTAATTTTCAAATAAAGCTGACAGGGTGACATTGGATTGGAAACCAGTTGGGAGCACAAAAAAGTATATTGGTTTGGCAGTAAGTTCGAATTGCGTAGAATAATCACGTTCTCTCACAAAATGACTCCGTTATTTGTGGTGATTCGGTGATACTTCTTGTTTGACATTGGTGGTGTTTTTAATCCCGGTTAGCGGTCAAGTTTCTCTACCTGTTTGCTTTATTTTTTTGTGATCATAATTAACGTTCCCTCGTTTGTGTCGTTTCAGGTTTGGCTTTAGGTTTTCAAAGAGCCCACAGGCGAATTTTTTTGGCAATACCATTTTCGGGTTTTATTTATTTGCGTGAATTTATATTTACCTAGTTTCTGCACATATCACGTTTGTTGTGTTGGCTTTAGTTTTCTCCCCTGCCATTTCTAATTGAATCTTGTCACGGGGCGGTAGGTGGTTTGATTTTTGAGTGGCGTTTTGTTTTCTCACTTTTCTTGTGCACGTGTCAAACTCTCTGGAATCGATACACTGGTTACGATACGATGCATACCGTACGTACCGTAATTGGTCTTGAAACGATCTCTCTACTCATATCCCTGATCGTCAAGAAAATGATCACAGTATCAGAAAGACCTTATCACCTTCTCATTTTTGTTTCTTACGTGTGTGATCGGGATGCTTAGATCGTGTTAGAACCATCGAGTTAGATACCGTACTCTGTGTGTCCTTAGTTTTGACATTCGACTGCAAGCATATTTGACCAAAGTGATTTTCTCACTCGTATTCATTGTTATGGAACTTTGTAGTTGGTTTTTGATAATTCAATTTTTTCGCACCTTTTATTGTTCCAAATCACTTATTGGGTCAGTGATTGTTTGAGACTTCTCTTGTGTTTTGGTCACATATGGCTGGAATTGGGATTTTTTCGCCAGAATCATTTTCTTTTTACAACGAAAGTTTTGTGATCACAACAAAATTTCGAATGACCAAAATCATGTTCGTGTTTTTTGCACAAAGCCTTTTTAGCACTGGATATTATCTGCAATAAATGTTGATTTCTGCGAAAATGCAATAAAGTCCAATATTACGTTTGAGTTTTGTTTCACATCATCATGAAAATTCATGGCGTTTCACCCGGATTTTTTGTTTTCTTTATCGTGTGAGTTTTTGAATTCGAATAAAAAATGAAAAAATATATGGCATTTCTCGGACTTTTTTCTTTGTCTTTTTTTTGACATGTGTACAAAAAAGTCACACGGCACATTGCATATTTTGGCAAGTTACATGCCCTTTATGCTGAATGGGGTGTTCTGAATGTTGCTGTCGTGTTGTGGACATAAGCGGCAGGTTTTACACACTTTTAAATTGTGTGTTGTTAGGTGTGGTTTGGTTTGTGTTTGAATTTTTCAACTGTTCGAACTGAATTTTTGCTGCAATAGAAGCGTGAATGCCAGTTTCGTAAAGTTTAGCATGTAAAATTTAGATTTTCGCGCGGTTGAAAACAAAATTCGAGTAACATTGTTCTTCATTAACATTAACATGTTCTGTTCTGTTCTGTTAGTTTTCTCTTTGAAAGAAAATTGGTGTTTCGGTGGTATTTCGATTTTCAGGTTTGTAAACTGGGCTCTTGTTCTGACTTCGGCTAATCACATCTTTGTAATCTTTGTATGCAGCTACAGCTATCGGATGCATATTTCTATTTTATTCCTTCCTATATATTGAACAAAATGAAATGAACGTATATGACAGGAGAACATTGCTTTTTTTAATAAAATAAATCTGTGTTTTTGATGTTGCACTTGCACCACCGACAATTTGCTCTTTTTTTCATTTCCTAACGACATAAAATTTGTTCGTTGCGGCTTATCTGTCGGTTTTGTAAAAAATCCTATTAAGCTTCTATTCCATTCTCGACTATCAAGTCAAGGTACAGTCACATGTATCATTGTTTTTCTTCGAATCTGTTCTTCTTTGCTCATTATTCCCAACTTGCTTCAAGTTCCACACTGTGTTTTCCTGCATTAAAAAACACCTGTTTTTTTATTATCGAGCAAACATGCCATGCGACGCTACACTATTGTCGTGATTGTGGAACAACACCAGGACAGGAAAATACAACGGAAGAACACCACGCTTTTTTAGCGTCAGCAGTTTTCTTATCTCTCGCTCGCTCTGAAATTGGAACCTGTGTGTGTGTGTGGAAATGACAAGTTTTCTCACAGTCGAAGAGACCCACAGGTTTGCACAGTCGTCAGTAAACTGGAGTACGGTGTATATTTGGTTCCGAAGCGATCTGTTGTGTATCACACACACACCCCTGATCGTCAAGTAAAGTGCCGCATTTCTGTCATCGATGTCGATGTTTGCGTTTTTTTAAGTTTGCTAATGATCTTTCCTGGAAGGCTGCAATAAGATCGTGTCGAGACCTATTACGGTGGATTAGGTTTTGGTGTTTAACTGATGGACTGTTAACTGAACAAATTGACAGCATCAACTCAACCAAAGCAGATAACATATTGCTGAACTTTTCACTTTTTTCATTGCAATTTAGCTGTTTTTCGCTTTGTTTCCTTTTTTAGGCGGCTAAACTGGTGAGAATCCCGCTGATTTTATTCTGCATTTCATTATTTGTTCTGGTAAATTTACTTTTATTTTGCATGAATTCTTTTTTTCTCACATAGATAATGAACTATTCTCTACTTATTGAAGATTTACATTAAATCAGCAAAAACTGCGCGGTATGGCTGACCAGATTTCTAGTCTTCTGATTTTGATTAATTGAATCTGGAACAACAATATTCATTCATGTTCCAACACTCGCACGCGACTACACATGAGAAGGTTCGGTCATTGGTAAGTTTGGAAAAAAACGATTCTCATGCATATGCCCGGTAAGGTCCTAGTCTGAAGACCAGGCACTTTTGGTCACACATGAATGATGAATCCAGTTGTAGTTGCACAATCACACAGGCTAGGCATGCCCACACACGAGGACACTGTATGTGTTGTACTAAATCTGTGTGTGTTTGTAGCTGGTGCAGTTATGGCCAGGTTTAAAGAAACTGCTAGGTCTTCAGACAAGGATCAACATCACTATTGCATGTTTGGCTGCACATAGCGTAATTTTTGTTAGTCTGTTCGTCTTATACTCTTTTAGCCCATAAAACCATATTGATTGAAATTTGAGACTATTTGAGAAGTGTGTGTTCAATTGAGGCCGTCTAATTGCGGCCTGAAGTGTGCGGCCCGTTAGAATTCGACCCGAAGACCGTTCGAATTCGGCCCGAAGAATTCCGAACCGGCGAATTTTTCTCTAGCACTAGCAACAGTAAACCACCTGTAGTGATTTTCGTGATCTGTGATGAATCCAAAAATGACCACAATGAAAAAAATCACGGCAATTTTACGTGCCTTCATAAAAAAGACCCACAACAACTTTGTAACCATTTGAAAAACACAACAACTGTCAATATTCTATTGAAAAAACTGATGAAAAAGCCCAAGAAAGCATGTTTGTATCTGCTTAGAATAGTCGTTTGAATCGACACGGTGTCTGATTATAAACAGCTATAGCAGTTTGTGTGTGGTGTGTATGACAGTGTTGTGGGTGGTTTTTTTATTTCAGCTTCATGTGATTGGTGATTGTGTTGTGTCTAAGTGTGTTTGTGTTGGAATAAGATTAATAGTAGTTTATGGAGTACAGATTAACTCTATAACATATCCAACTAGCTGAAGCTGATTGGTTTCTTTAATACGTGATTCACAGATTCTTTTGAAACCAATCACCGCATCCACAGCAATTCATGCACAGAACGCATGCACCAACCAATCAGCTAGCTGGATATTATATAGAGTTAGAGTGCAGCTACGTTTCTGAGGAGACGACGCAGGCGCACCCAACCAATCAGTGTGTTGCCTTGTCAAACTGAAATGTCCCCAGGGGACCCCAAGTAAACAAGAAGTGCCCATACTCCCTTTTTCAGGGCCTTCATAGCGCCCAGCACCAGCAGTACCACCGCGAACTTCAGCCAGACGAAAACTAGAACACCAATAAAGAATGGTCACGAGTTGCAGTCGCTGTTGATCGGCCGAGAAGGCGACGACGACGACGACGACGTCGACAACCTGGCGCAAGAAGACTACCACCTGCACGAAATCACCATGAACACTACTAACACCAACGAACGGTTATCCGACCCGGCTCAGACCAGCACCACTATGAACAACGGACAACTGAGGCCCGACTACCTGGAGGATCGAACGATCGGCGTCAGTGACCGCGTGACGCTGGTGCCGGCGGATGAAACGTCCTACGATGACGTGGACTTCGGTGTTATGAGGGGTACCACTATGAACACCGAGAATAGCTTCTCCAATTCTGCAACGAGAAAACTGGCGCGTCATTGTCACGCGCAGACGACGCCGCCAATAGATCGACGCGCCGAGAGGACGCTAGTGATCGTGGCCGCGTTGACCGTGACGTTCATGTCCGGCGAGTTCGTTGGTGAGTCGCGTGATGCAGAAAAAAACAAATAAAAAATAGATGATCATGATGCATGCTAGGATACCCACCATTCCATCATCATCATCACTCGATGTCGTGCCATTCCTTTCTATTCTCACCGCAGGCGGTTACATCGCGCACAGTCTCGCCGTGATGACGGACGCCGGACATTTATTGAGTGATCTGCTCAGTTTTCTGATTTCCCTGATCGCCATACGAATATCGCGGTGGCCGGCGACCAGACGCATGTCGTTCGGCTATCACAGAGTCGGTCGGTGCAGTTCTGCTTGTTGGTAGCGGTTGGAGACTTACTTTGCAATCAGTGGTACAGGTGATTGTGTCTATCAGAGTAGTAAAGGTCCATTCATGAAGCAGTATTTAGTGACGCGTAGCCGTGTTAAGACATAGCTACGAGTACGAGGTCACTAAATACTGCTTCATGAATGCCCCGTCAACGCTGAGCGAATTGAGTTTCGTCTACAGCAGACATAATGGATCGTGGCGTGCAACTTTTGAAAGAGTGGCAAAAAAATTGCTTTTTTTCTCTGAAAACGGTCTTCTCTAGTGATCCAGGGCTGTTTGTGGTGAAGGCTCGTTTCAAACTCAATCCAGTAAAATTCGTATATCGAGAGCTCAAAGTTCACTTTGGCATCCTGCTGCTGTAATTCTGCTCCATCCGTTCATCAATTTTATTTTTTCTTCACAAAAAAAACAGGAAACTTCCAAAAAATGAAACAGCATGTGGTACAGAGACCCGCCCTCTCAACTAGGATCTGCACACTTCTGATCCATTCCAAGCTCACTTTCATCCCAGTGTTCATTTTGTTGCAGAAGTGCTCGGCGCGCTGGTGAGCATTCTGGTGATTTGGGTGATCACGGCCATTCTCGTGTATCTGGCCGTGCAACGCTGCATCCATCGAGACTTCGAGGTGCACGGCAACGTGATGGCGTTCACTGCTGCGTGTGCCGTCGTGTTCAATGTGATGTTCGTGTGGTTGCATTGGTTTTTTCAAGTTTTAGTCCGCGAAAACAGTGACTCTGTTCGTGACACCGTAATGTTGCACGTTAACAAACAAGCACGCACGCAGACGTAAGCGGCATTCATGAAACAGTATTAGTAAACACTATTAGTCAACAATAGCCACGCGTCACACAAATACTGCTTCATGAATGCCGTGACGACACGCGCGTTGCTGTGATAGCGGTTGTTTCTGTTACGGTTTTTTATGATGAGTGCGCCATTTTAAGACTAGGACTTTGCATTTTGAAGTGAGCAGATTGCTGTCGCCCGTCCCGTGGTAATTTTGATAATAATCAGGTGAGATTGTTTGCGGTTGTCTTTTACTTGAATATGATGCATAATGCAACAGTGTTTCTTGTGACAGATTGGGTCTGGTGTTGCACTTTGGCGGCGCTGGTGGTCTGGTGCACCATCACCACAGTCACGGTGGCCATTCGCACAACGACAATCAACGTGACGACATTGCTCATAGCAACAGTGCTCTGAATCAAAATCAAACCACTCTGTCAAACGTTCGTATTCACTTTTCTGATGGTTTTACCGCTTCTGACTGGCACTGGCATTTTACCTTGGTTTGGCTGCGTTTTTGAAATGCCAGTTTCTGATTCGTTGCTGACTGTTCTTTGCTGAACACCGGCCTGGGCACTTGCTTCAGCGCGCGGTTTTTTTTGTCAACGTAAATGTCTGTCACGCAAACGCTACCATTGCGTGCCAACTATCCCATTGTGTGCCAGCCGGTGTCTTCGCTTGGGATCGCTGTACAGGAAAACGCATGTTGAAGACACTGTTCAGTCTTCATACAAGAACTTGAGTCGGAAAGTGAAACTCTGCTTTAGTGTGTTTGTTTTTAAACCTGCCACTTTTCTGCAGAATACCGAACTCGTAATAGAAGAAAGAATAGGGATTGGAGTTGGAACAAAACATAATTCGCCACAAGTGGTGTGTTGTGTTCATTTTTACCCAAAACCCGATACATTCGTTCTTTCATTGCAATTCAAAGTTTCACATGCTGTCTATTATTCTGCGAAAAAGTGACAGGTTTAAACAAACGTCCTCACTGTTACTCTGTTTCCGCAGCCAACCAACGGTGCTGGCAACGCCGCCACCCCAAGCGGCCACACTGGCGAGCCAAGGACGCCAGCTGGCGGCAGCACGCTCGCGCACACGCCACCGCTGTCGTCTCCGAGCGACGACGACCTCGGATCGCCCGTGATGGACGTGCACGCCAGTTTGCGCGACTCGATGGCTGTGACGCTGAATCCGTACCCGGGCGAGGAAGTGAGTGAGCGGTTGTTGTTGTTGTTGTACTTGTGGAGCGGTTGGTTATGGTTGGTATGGCTGGTGGAATGCCATTAGGAGTGTTGGTGAGTTCCACGTGAATTCCATGAATGAAATAAAGTCTGTGATACGGTTTCTTATCACATTGATCGACTGGTTTTCGTTTCGTTGCAGCTTTATCACACTCGCCGTCAGCGGAACATCAACGTCCGCGCGGCGTTTGTGCACGTTCTGGGTGATCTGTTCCAGAGTATTGGTGTGCTTGTGGCGGCTGTGGTCGTGTGGATCAATGTGAGCCTGCAGTTGTTGTTGTTGTTGTTGTTGTTCAAACGGATTCACTTTTCACTGAAGAGTCACGGTGAACTGCAGAAATTTCGCAGTTTTTTTTTTACTTGTTTGAAACTTATTTGGTGTGAAGCACTGCGGGCAGCCTTGCTAATTGCTGATTGGTAATTGGAAAATTGTTTGTGCTTTGCGTCTAACGTGATTGGGTGTTTGGTGCTGATGCCAACTAATCAGTGTAAGTCCTCAAAAATTCATTGCAAATCATCACTGATTTATAATAAAAACTGTAAAATATGTGCAGTTTATGGATTCTGTCTTGTGACTCTAGCATGCTGATTGGCTGCGTCAAACTAATTGAACCAATCAGGGAACTAATGCGCACTGCTCGACCGTGCGTATTTGCCGTTTCAGCCCGAATACCGTCTAGCGGATCCGATTTGCACGTTCGTCTTTTCACTGTTGGTGCTGTTGACGACGATGACTGTGATGCGTGATGTGCTACTGGTGCTCATGGATGGTCGGCGGAATTTTGGAGATAATTCGTGAAAACGGTTTTTTGGGGAGCATGCGCATTTCCGTCTGGAGCTGGCGGATTGGCTAAATTTTCAATGAATTTGGTCATTCCGAACGGAAAATCAATGGCTAACTAAGCAAAGACAGAGCGGTGTGACGTGAAGTGACGCCATCAGTGACCTGATTTATCGGGTTTCTCATTAGAAATTGATGGCCTCGGGCGTTTGGAACCGGTTTATTGAGGCATCACTGGACTGAATTGAAAAAAAACGTTTTATATTTTTCGCAGCAACGCCGCGCGATGTCGACTATCTGAGTGTACGGCGCGACTTGGAAGGCATCTCCGGCGTGAAAAGCGCGCACGATTTGCACGTCTGGTCGCTGACGCTGGATCGTGCCGCGTTAGCTGTGCATTTGACAATTGGTTGGTTTCGGAAAAAATGTGTTTGTCCGTGTTTTACATACTTTTTATAACGCGATCGACTGGTTGTAAACATTGAAGCTGTCTGTTGCCAATGTGGTGATCATCATGTGTGATCGTGGTCGGATTGATTGGTTGGTTGATTGATTGATTGATTGATGCCCCGATTGATCTGTGTCAGTCCTTCTCTGACCAACTCATGGGGGATCGGCCAAAAAAGTTTTTTTTCCAATTCTCACCCCTAATGAAATCCATTTTCTTCAGAGCCCTCCAGCGACCCACTGAAGGTGATGCTGCACGCGAATCAGCTGATGCGCCACAAATACAATTTAGCATTCACCACCGTGCAAGTGGAGCCGTACGACGAGTACGCCATGAAGAACTGCGTCGAGTGCCGCGGACCGCTTGCATGAGCGTGCTCCATTGTTTCGCAATCTGAATATATCGCCTATTTGCTGATTGGCTAGAGCTGGGACGTTGCTGACTTTGCGGCAGCCAATCAGTGATTTGGACATGTGTTTTTTTAGATGCCAAAGCAGATATTCAGATTTCCTATGCGTATTACTGCTGCTGACAGCAAATCGAAAGTTCTCTGCAACATTGCGTGGGCAAATCAAGACTCAAGAGTAACTGTTATATATGGGTCTATTGTGTGGTGTTATTCTCTATAGGATGTTGAAATTTTTCAGATGTTTTCGAATTGTTTACTTTGTTCATAACAAACATTTCTCCATTCTCTGAAGTCACCTTATCAGAGCTGTCAGCGGCTCTTTCTTATGCGTTGTTGTGATGATATGTGAACGTATGTTATTGCGTAGTGCCTTCCAGCGCATGACGTTTGGTGTTTCTGTTGTTTTCCGTGGTTCTGTCGGTTTCTGAAATTAATGCGTCTGTGCTGTCGCCACCAACGGTGTCGTTCATTAGTTCCCAAAAGCGGTTTCAGACTGAAACTTAAAAAATGCCCAGAAGAGCTGCAAGCGGTTGTTTTTAACTGTTCTCTGTATAAAGTGTTTTTTCGACCGTTCTTTGGAATGAATTTGATCGTATTTATTGT
>JASANC010005168.1:0-17500 GCA_030248135.1 Theristus sp. LFF4_11
TCAACTGCATCTGGTTCGTTTTTGTGAACACTTTTTTTGTGATGTACGTGACTATTCGGTTGCTGTTTACCGCTTTCCGGACAAAAATTTACTACGAGCTTTGAAACTGCTTTATTGGGGCAGACTTACATCCAAGTTTAAGCTACAACTACTAAATTCACAACTACATGTTATAAGGTAAACTGCATGCTCATTTTAGCGATCACAGTGTTCCAAAAGGTCTGTCGCATCTCGAGTCCATTGAATCGGTCGAAGATCATGATGACTCGAAAGACGAGGAGGAAACGAACGACGATGAAGATGAAATGGACAATGGAAATCAACAGGGTAGTTCCGCAGCGACTAAGAAGATACCCGACGGAAAACTTATTCTCCAATCAACAGCAAAGCGCCATGGATCTAGAGTACACCCAGCAGACTGTGTAGCGAATCTCAAGACGTTGACCATGATGTATCGGTGAATCAGCTGGTAAATCACGCGATACCGTCGAGTAATAACAGTACATCAACGACGGCACAACCAACGGCGATGGTTTAAGCAGCACCGCTAGTATACCAGCTGGCGACAACCAGAAGCAAACCATTGAAATGTTGAACAAGCATGCACCAACTGCGCCAGGTGGCTCAGTCATTTGAACTGCTGATACTGCTGGTGTAGATATATATGAGTATATAGCATACAGCAAAGCACTTTTTTTTGTAGCAAATCGATACGCCAATTTTCTTTTTTGGTTTTAAAAATTTAAACAGGTGAAGTAATACGAAATTTCTCGCTGTCAACTATTGTCTAGTTAGCCCGAACGAATTTTTAAATACAGTCCATCTTGAAAATATGCAACATGACGTAATGACCAACCAATCAGCGCTGAGAAATGCTCATGACTAACCAATATGCGCTGAGAATTGCTCATGACTAACCAATCAGCGCTGAGAATTGCTATATGACCAACCAATCAACTGAGTGCATATATTAGCGAGATGGACTGTAAGCATGTACACTCTGTATGTATTGCTTTTCAGTTTCTTATCTATATTTTGTGCTTTTTATAAATGATATTTGTGTTCAAACAATAATTTTTCCCCATTTTTTTAGTTACATGCATTGTGATCTTTTTTGCTTTTTGATCTCCTTTTTTCTTTATTATATCTAAAAAATGCATGGTACCTGTGGTACCTCTAACACAAACTAATCCATGAACAGCGAGAAATCCATAAAGTTTGTTTTCTGTATTTAGCACTAAAAAGACAGTCACGTTAACTCAAAATTAATATGATTTTTAATTTCAGGTGCATCTCTTTGTTTGAAGCATTTCTTGGGTTTAGGATTTTAAAACACTTTGAACTTTCAAGTTTTTATGAGGTTGCATGTCACTTCTATTATTGAATTTAGTTCTGTGATTGTTAGGATTGAATTTCTTATTTTCATATCAGCGACACATTCATCTGTGTCATAGAGCTTTTACGCATTCAAATGAACGCCGCGTTGCTGCTCCACAAAATTTGTTTTTGTTTTTGATTTATTCTCCATGTCCTGTCAGCCTTTCTAAATTCATGTTTTCTTTTGGTTCAGTTGAGAAAAAAATGGGAAAATATGATTATTTAACATTTGTGGGCGTGAACATGAAGGCTGCTAAAAAAATGACAAACCACACTTACTAATTGCCTTTTCACCGGACCACTATTACTGACCGTTAGTTAGAAGTCTGCAAAAATTCTGCAATTTTAGAAAAACAAAAAATCAAACCGAATAATAAGAAACAACAGAGATGTCAGTGAGATGTGCGTTTCGATTTATATATAAAAGCTTCAAATGTACGACGTTGGTATACTCATCGGTGCAGCAACCAAACGCCCCTAATTACTCAATCAAATTAGCTTAATCAATTGTGAACTTGTGGTTGAAATAGACTAAACAATGAAACAAAAATAACACCAAATAAAAAGCAAAATGGTAATCATAAAAACTTTCATCATCGATCCAGATGTGTTTATATAACCGTCGATCCGATGCAACATACAGCTGAACGGCTGCCATTTGCAGGTGACATCGTTTTATTGTTTGTTTTGATAACACCTTTTGGTGGAATCTCGATTTTACCAATTACGATTGCGCTACTGTGGGATATTGCAATCCGAAATCGGTTTGTTCCCGGCATAAACAAATGATAGAAATACCTGAAAACAGTGGAACCAACAAACAAACCCAGACGAATGCAACGTTATACTTTGAGCGTTTTCCACTTCAAGCTAAGAAAGTCGTGGAATACCGTAAAGTCTTGCATATAAGGTCTCCTTATATATACTGTAAAGTCTTGCATATAAGGTCTCCTTATATAAATTTGAAAATCAAAAAATTTCTGAAAAAAGTGTCATTTTGTGTGACAACCTTATAAGTGGGAGGAGGTCTTTTAAAGCGAAGATTAGAATTCCGGGCCTTATAAACGGGGTGGGATTTCGACCAAGTTAAAAATTTGAATTTATTGGTTTCCCGCCGTGTGACACTCCGCCCACTTTTGGGTGGGGGTCTTATAAGTGGGAGGAACCTTATATGCAAGACTTTACGGTATTTGAAAATCAAAAATTTCTGAAAAAAGTGGAATATCTTGTGACAACCTTATAAGTGGGAGGAGGACTAATAAACCGAACATTCTGATTTCCGGGCCTTATAAACAGGTAGGATTTTTGACCAAGTCAAAATTTTGAATTTTTTGGTTTCCCGCCGTGTGACACTCCGCCCACTTTTGGGTGGGGGTCTTATAAGTGGGAGGAACCTTATATGCAAGACTTTACGGTAGTCACTTTTTAATGGCCGAACAGAAACGGGTGAACTTTTATTCAAATTTTAAACATGTACCACCGCCACTGAGTGTGTAGCTACTTCTAACTAAAAACAGACCACACACATTTCTGTATTATTTTTAGCAGCAAATTTCAATGCCAACCGCAAGTAGAACAATAATTGCTCTGCAAAGCAATGCACTGAAAATATTTTATTATAAAAAACAGTTTTTACAATTCACTATAACGTATGAAAAATAGTTAAAACATTCTTAATGCTTGCTTGAATTATCAAAAAAGATCCATGGCTGATCAAAAATGTTATCAAAAATACAACCTTGTTACAAACCGGACCGGTAACTGCGCCAGTTTTATTTAAATTTAACCTTCAATTTTTCAACTCTTCCCGAATCCCGATTGCATCGGTTAAAATTCTAGCGATGCATCCGCGCTGCCGGTGTGCCTTCCAATGCGTGGTCGGAATTACTGTGCTAGTAACTATTTTCTGCGCCCACCAAAATAAAACAAGCAGCACTGTATGGCAGTGGGTGATTGATGCACCATCGATACTAAGGTTCAACGGAAACATCCGCTCCTCTTTTGGACGTTTTAAAGGTCTGTATGTTCAAGTAACGTTTTTCTGCGCCTTAATTTGAATTTCAACATTGTGCATTTTAAGATATTCGAACAACAAGTTTGAAGTTACTTTTTCTCAGATTTATACGCGATCGACAGTTCAATAATCAAAATCAATCTTTTCAACCGAACCAACAGCCAAGCGCAACCAGTGCGTTCGTTCGTGTATCACGCGTTGCACAAAACCAACTCCAGACGTACACGGCAGTATTTGAGGAATTTTTGTAACGGTCTGTTGACTTGATCAAAATAACCGGTTCTGTATGCCTTCAGGTAATCGTTGCATCACTAAATTAATTAAGGTGATCTACATATCTTTCAAAAGTATCTTTGAAAGCGAACCTTCAAATCGTTGAAAAAGTCTATGTGAATGTGCACTTTTATTAAGTCGCACAAAACATCTATGTAAAATCTACCTTGAAAATTTGAGGCACTCAAGAACGACTTCAGATTTCAACCTGGCTTGTCTCACCTACGAAACCTGCTGTCAACACCAGAGAAGACTGCCAAGGCCGTGCATGGGGAATCCGACGATGAGCTGTTTCAAAAGTCGTCAGCCACACCTGGAGGCTGGCCTGTTCACTGTGGAGCGTATTCAGAAATGTTGCGGCAATGCTTACGAAATGTTGTCCATGGGTGGATTGAATGGTTTGTTCGAGGTGTTAGTTATCACTTTTTATCGAAATACCGTATTACCTCTAATAAACCCCCATGGGGGTTTATTTCTTCAGCGACTTCTGGGGGTGGGGGTTTATTTTTTGGGGGGGGGGGTTTATTTTTGGGGGGGTTTATTTGGAAACCATTTTTAGGGGTGGGCAAAATGGCAAAAATACCTTCCATGGCAGGAAGGAAGTCGCAGAAACTTCTACTCTACATAGATATTTCCTTTTACAACAGCCTTTTGTAATGAAATTACCATTAACTCATTCATTTGGGGCCTTTGGTAGCACAATTTCATCATTTTCACTGCAACCAGCCACTGAATTCACTGTTTATGTGTATGTTTTTCTGGGTATGTGTTTCAAACAGGTTTCCAATAATCCCCCATGGGGGATTATTTTTGGGGGGGGGGGATTATTTGGAAACTTATCGAGGGGGTGGGGGTTTATTTTTGGGGGGGGGTTTAATTTTGGGGGGGGGGGGTTTAATAGAGGTAATACGGTACATTGCACAATGTGCGTGCTAAAATCGGGTTTGAAGTAAGTTCTGAGCATTTTATTGAGTGTTCTTCATAGCGCAGTTTTGAGTCGAGTTAATATATGAAACAAAGTATTTTCGCTCAGCCATTGTTGATCATTATCCGTTGAACTTGCTGCAAAACCGACAGTTTCTGAAGTCCGTAATCAGCAAAAATGCGGTGCTATTTACGATTGTTCGCGAACCAGTTCAGCAATTTCTTTCGTATTGGAATATGCTACGAAACAATGGGTTAGTAGTCTATCCTACTCTATGTATAAAAATTAAAATATATTTATGTTGATGTGCACACAGATATACATAAATACATACAGGTGTTTAGACATGTCGACGTCTGCTTTTCAATTGATACACAAAGTTTCGGAAAAACTACATGCATTTGTTTACTTGGTTAAAAGTCTTGGAATTCAGATCAAAATTGCTCAGCCTGAAAAACGGTTTTCCAATTTCGAAGTGTTCAATTCCGAAGAAGCGACATCGCACAACTGTCGCTGAACGACACTATCGATCAGAGTTGGCTATACTGGACCGAGCAGAGATTCGTGGTGCCCTCCGCAGTGAACATCAGCGAAAGCTCAATCTTCGACCGACTCCATTTCATAATGACAAACTCGCAAAGCAAGGAGCTCGGCTGGTCCGGCGACCCGAACGACGTCCAAGGGTTACACGAAATGTTCGAGTACGTGAAGCGGTTGCATTTCGTTGGACTTGCCGAGCGAATGGACGACACTTGGACACTGTTGAAGCGAACACTCCGTTGGCCGTCGAGTCCGCGCTACCTGCCAGTCGCAACGTGAGCGTTGATCGGGCTTTGTTTGCATGCAGAATAATAAAGCTAGGTAATATCTTTCATTTTGGTCCCGCGTCTAAATTGCGGTTGTGGACGTAAAAGGAAACTAATATAGTTTCAATCTGTATGCGGTAATTCAGAATAGTCTAAGTGACCCGGCCTTATTTAGGGAACTCCGATCCCTTTGCCAGTTTTGAATTCCCGCGTCGAGCATGAGACTGCTTACCCATCTACGCGCGCATTGAGACGCGGGACCAAAATAAAAGATATTACATGCAGATTCGGATGCTCAGATGCGGATGTTCGTGCAGATAACAGATGAAATTTCAGACAACAAGCGACGCTGCGCATGAGTGAATATTTTGATCCATTTTGCTTTTGTTTTCTGCTTATGAAAACGTTTCTGCTCGGGATTCTGGGGATACCGCGCGGATGTGACTGTAAATCAATTGCTGCATCTACATCTGTACATCTGAGCAATCTGCACGAACACATCTGCGTTGTTTTCCCGCATGTGTAATGTCCTACTTTAGCCTTCGTGTCTGCACTCTCACACAAAGCCGGGTTTACGGTGAGCTGCTTGTGACAGAGCGCCTGACTTCCAATGCTCATCTACTTTTTTCCTAGATGCTCAACGATTTTCTTATATCTTTGTTCAACTATTTTTCCTTGATTTGTTCTTGTACATTATAAAAGTGCCGTGTTTTATGAGTTCAGGATGTGCCGTTCGTGCCATTTTGTCCCTCTTTATTTCTATCATCTTTCGTCGTCGTTTTAATAAAAGTAAAGTCGTTTTAATAAAAGTCGTCGTCGTTTTAATTGAGTAAAAGTAAAGTAAAAAGTAAAAAAACCAACGTCGTCCACCGGTCATCACACACAGCAGCTCGGATCGGTTGGCAGTCCAGTGAGCCATTCACACACGCCAAAGCAGAACACTTCAGTGGAGGTCCCGCCGAGACAATGCTGGGTGGCGACGTCGCGTGCACCGAGGCCATGGAGGGCCAGTGCAGAGAGGCCATGGAGGGTCAGCGTCGACGAGAGGCGGTGGCGTGCTGCGCGTCTTCGCGTGTCGTCGAGTGTCGCCGAGGCAGATCAGCGGAGTGGCGGGCGCACCAGTGGCTGGCAGAACGTCGCATGGAACGGAGGCACGGTGGCTGGAGTTGTGGCGGCATGCGAGCTGAGACGGCGTCGATCTATGGCACGGCCGGGTTTCGCCGAGGGCAGCTTTCGAGAAAGCCGAAACGCCGCAGCGGAGATTTGGTTGGTCGGAGTTATTTTCGGTCTCCGTGACTCAAACCGATACGGAGTTATTTCGGTCTCCGAGACTCAAACCGAACGGAGGACGGCCTCCGTGATCAAAAACGTGATTGGCTGTGGTGGTGTTGCTGAAGAAGGCTGCGAGGAGAAGTTTGGTTGTGGCGCAGTGAAGCGCAGTAGAAGTTTTATTGTTTAGCCACGGTTCTTTGATTTTAAAGTCTCCAGTAAACTGCGACGTAGAGTGCAGGTTGCGCCATACTCTTCTGCTGATTTGTAACAGTTTTGTAACAGTTTTGTTTGATTTTATTTGTTTTGTTTTACCCCAGTTTTCAGTGTGGGGAGAGGGTGAACTGTTTTAATGTTTTTTCTTCTATTTTAGTTTTGGCGGTTTTTCTTTGGGGTTTTCGACGCAATTCGACTTCAATGCGTGATCAAAATTTCTAATCATCGTGACAGTTTAGTTTTGTTTTGTTTTTGTTTGTCAGGATAGCTTTTAGGTTTTTCAGTTTGGCAGTTCAGTTTTTTTGGTTTTCGAACTTGAAAGTTGTTGGTCTTTGTTTTCTGAGTTCGAGTTCCTAGTGATTCAATTTCAGTTTTCCGTTTGAGTTGGAGCATTTAGGAGTTTTGAAATGAGTGGAAGCAGGTGCCCAGGTCAGACAGTGCACCAGACACTCGGCTGTGTAGGGAGAGTGACGTCGCGAGGGCGCTCCGTATGGGGGAGTAGGGTACTGTAATGTCCTACTTTAGCCTTCGTGTCTGCACTCTCACACAAAGCCGGGTTTACGGTGAGCTGCTTGTGACAGAGCGCCTGACTTCCAATGCTCATCTACTTTTTTCCTAGATGCTCAACGATTTTCTTATATCTTTGTTCAACTATTTTTCCTTGATTTGTTCTTGTACATTATAAAAGTGCCGTGTTTTATGAGTTCAGGATGTGCCGTTCGTGCCATTTTGTCCCTCTTTATTTCTATCATCTTTCGTCGTCGTTTTAATAAAAGTAAAGTCGTTTTAATAAAAGTCGTCGTCGTTTTAATTGAGTAAAAGTAAAGTAAAAAGTAAAAAAACCAACGTCGTCCACCGGTCATCACACACAGCAGCTCGGATCGGTTGGCAGTCCAGTGAGCCATTCACACACGCCAAAGCAGAACACTTCACATGTTCGCATGTGTTTTTCTTGAAATTTCCGCTACTTTAGTTCAAGCAAACACGTCTGATGTATTCTGTTAAAAAATTTCGCCCGGCTCTAGATGTCTAAAAATTTACAGCCCATTTTATCAGGCCCACATTAAAAAGCAGCGTCAAGACACAACGGCGGCACACCAATAAAGGTTCGACTGGTGAGAAACTTATGGCACAACTGACGTCGGAGCAGATTCGAAAACTTCGCGACGTTCAATGGGCGGACGTTATGTTGTACAAACTGGCGAAACGAATATTTGAACAATACGAACAACGATAGAACAGTCGAACTCGAGACTACAATGTGCAAGGTATCTACTGGTTGGTTGTTGATTACGTGTTGCATGTGCTTTCTGTGCGGGCTTGCTTACAGTGGAGGTGGAGTTTGTCGTGAACAGAAAGCATGCGTTGCGTCACCATCACGTGATCACCAACCAATCAGCTGATAGCCTGTAACTTAGAGTTCAACTGTAACAACATTTGACTGTACAATCTCAGATCGACGTGATTTCCAGTTTGCATTTTCTTGCAATCTTTTTACCTTTTCAGCGCTCTTCTCCTTTTCGTTCCGGTGTTTTAGTTTTCTGATTACTTAATAAGAGATGTTGTTGGTGATGTTCTGTTCTGATCACATAGCTGTTGTAGGTTTTCCCGTGAAAATTGTCATGTCCAATTTTGGTGCGGTCTCAAAGTGATGTGAGTTCTGAAGTTCATGAAGTCACCGGAACAAATGGACTTCGTTTTGTTCATTACCACACAACCAGTTCTTCATAACTTGAACAGAGAACTATAATACATGAAAAATCACATGTCATGCTAGAGTGCACATTATAACAAATCAAAAGTTGATTTCCTTCTGAAACTAAGATATTTTGAAGCAAGCAAAAAAAATTTTGAGATCAGATCGGACCAGTCTATCAATCTTCATAAAATTATATTTTCGGCCACTACAATTCTGTGTTTCAGGTTTTATTTGCTATTATCCAACTACATGTAAGTTATCTTTAAAACGGAAATCAATGTTTTAATCCGGCAAAATGTCACTGAGTTTGTTGCCGGCGATGAAGACAACGTACATTATTGATTTCTAAAATTTATTGCATTTCTTTTCTGTAATATCAAGTCATTTAAAAAGTGCAGTGTTCTCACTTTGCCACCCATATGGAAAGTTTTTGAAAATCAATACGGATGCACCATTGTTACACTGAAACGTTCTTTATGACTTCATTTATCGTTGAGGAATGGGAGATAAAAAACAAATCACGGTTGCAAAATTCAGCAGAAAGATTTAGGGCAATTGCACATATTTTAGCCAAATTCTTTGCATGCAATGCAAATGCAATTTATTTCTCCATTGTTGTAGTTTTCGAAAAATTATCGAAAATAAAATGTACGTTTGAAAAAACGACTGTTCAGCCCAATACAAGGTGAAAAATTGTTAGGCGTGAACCTCTTAACCTTCGAAAAGCATAACAAGTGAGGGTTTAAATTATTTACGGTGTAGAAAAGTCCCATGGGGCAAAATCTTTTCTAATATGTATGACTACTGATACTGCTGATTGGGCATTATGTAAAAAAAAATTGTTTGAACTTACATACATACACTGTGCATGTGCAACTATATCATTTTTCAATAAACCCAATTAAATACGGTAAATAAAGAAAAACAGGATAACATTTTTAATGTGTCATTTCATTTCCAAGCAAGTGGCAGATCATCGTTTTTTGGACACGAATTCGTGGAAAAAGCAAAACGAGAATATCGCAATCGATGAAGAGAAATGTTGCGTTTTTTGCGGTATATCGGTGCGCGATCAAATGTACTGCACATGCGCGCGCGCACGTTTTGGCAGCATCCGTGCAACTAACTACATATGGTGATATCGTGACGGTGAATGTTACCGGTATGCGCGTGTGTTTGTTTGCTGATACATAGCGGACATACATACATTGCACGTACATATGTACGTATGGATTTCTGGTATCAGATAGTAAAAGTTCAATAGCCCCCAATAGCGACGCGTTAGAGGATGTGTATCAAACAAAATACCTGCGGAGATGTTGAGAAAAAAAGTGAAAATAGCGGGCGTGTTTCTGGCATGCGTGTTTTTGGTGCAATTTTTCTTCAAGAAGATCTCTTATTAATATATCAGGTACAAAATGCATTCATTTTAAGGTGAAATTTATGCGCGTTTCACGGCTATGACCCTAAAATCATGCACATACATACAATACACCCTTAACCGTACATACAAAAAGATATACATATTTTTTAAGACTTTTGGTTTTTAATTTTTCATACATCTAGCGCTTTCAAATTTTCTCTTTCTCAACTATTATCATGTTAGGCTGATCATTCACACGAATTATGACGGCGCTCAAGTCTCTTTTGACGATTCATATCTGGGGTTCTTCTTTTTGTGCATTGTCATCAAAATCCTGCAAGTGGGTGATAAGTTGTTACTCAATTATGTACATCATACATCATACATGTACATATAGGATGCTTGCAATATTATAACTTTTCAATAAACATAATCGAATTAGCGGCAATTGCCTGGAAAAACTTTTTAAAAAGCCGCATACATAATTATAAACCATGTCCTATAATGCGATTTTCGTCACCAGATAAAGCGTTATCAAGCGTCATACAAGTAAGAGGAGTTGAAGACACCTGCGCGTTTTCTCAAAAACGATAAAAGAGTTTTTTATTCACCTTTTTATCATGTGTTTGCGTTCGAAAATTAGTGCTTTTTACCTAATAATGCACGCATGTTTTAAAATCACTGACGGCTGTGGTCGCGTGACACACGACACTCCTTGTCGAACAAAGGGGTGGGGGTGGCTAGACATCTCTATGTCTAAAATACTTTTAGTTTATCTATCATGTAAAATCAACAATTGAAACGTGTGCGCGGCGTGCAAGCTTCGTGCCCTAGTTTAACCATCCAGAAACATGTGACCAATCAATTGACGTGCCTATGTGAATGTTCAGATTTGTTTTTATCCATTTTCATTTGCGCAATGTTGTGTGCGTTTATGTTTTTTTCCGCATCGTCCCGCACCGAAAAAAAATGTTTTTAATTTTTTTTGTGCGGGCAGCGATACTTATATCACATTCTTGAACTATCAGTGTCACTTTGTTGTTTTTGCTGCATGTTTTTCTTGTCTTTTGTCCATTGTGTCGTTTCATCGTTCTCCTTTTATCGGCTATTCCATTTTTTGATCGTTGGCGTGAACTTTTGTGGTTGTCTTCAAACTTCTGCTGTGAACGCGTTTGTAAATACTTATAAGCTGTTGTTGTGAAGTTTGTTCCAGACATATTGTCCAGTCAATCAAATAAAGTGCAGTAACATTTCAAGTATTTATTTGACTTCTTGTTTATCTTTCAATATTGTGATGAACTAAAAGCTAAAGGTCGTACATGTAAATAAACTAGCAGTTGACCCGTGCCTACGGCCCGGGTAAGAAATGTTTGCGATTTTGTTAACAGCAAGGTGCGCACCCGCGGATTTATCGACATTTGTTTGCTTCTGTTTTCCTGAAACGGGAAACGTGGTGATTTTTTAACCAAGGCTTTTAAGCGTTCAAATTCGTTGATACCATTTATTGTTTGGGCCAAGCGTTCTGCTTTTGTTTTTATCTCGAGAACCCGCTCAATTTTTAAAAGTGCTTTTCAAACGTTTCAAATGTTTGTTTTCAAGCTTTTCGATTCGGTGTCAATTCTATGTCAAAAATGATTCTTGTATAACTCTGTTTCGCTGATTTTGCAATCGCTAAGAATTTTTTTTTCTAAACTAATTGAATTTGCTGCTCACGTTTGTTCTCGGTTAGTTAAGTTAAACTCGGTTAAAGGGAAGTCGTTCCCGTTAGATTTTTTCAGAACTGGCCGGAATCGATACCCGTTTATTTGCACAGTCCCATCCCATTTGTGTTTTTCATAGTAAGCCCGCTTTTTGCATAAAAATGTTTTTAAACAATATGATTCCAGTTTCTGCTGTTTCAAAATTGCAAATTTGTTTTCACAATTTTACTTTTTGAAAGTCAGAATTTTAGTTAAAATCTTGTAAAAACTACTGTTTGCTTAGTTTTTTTCAGATTTTTTTCTGGTTGACTGAAATGATTTGTATACATTCTTAAAAGTGGTTTTCTTGATTTCTGATCAGAGGTTGCTTGCAATGAGTCGTTGTGGGTATCTAATCCTAAACCTAATCCTAAGCCAAGCCTATTTGATAAGGTGAAAATAATCAATTTAGTTTTTGCATTTTTTCTTGCCTGTGTTAGGGCAGGGGCCACCGCTACTGCACATGCACCTCTTTTAATAATGATGCATCATGGACTGGAAATTGTTCAAACGTGACTTGATTGTTTGACAATTTCATTTTTCAAAATCGCTAAGTTTGACCAAAAGAGGCCCGTTTATTTTTTATTTTACAGAACTGGCCAGAATCGATACCCGTTTATTTGCACAATCTCATTTGTGTTTTTTATAGAAAGCCCGCTTTTGCACAAAAATGTTTTTTTTTAACAATACGATTTCAGTTTCTGCTGTTTCAAAATTGCAAATTTGTGTACACCACAATTTTGCTTTTTGAAAGTCACATAATCTGAGTTAAAATCTTGTAAAAACTGCTGTTTGTTTAGTTCTCTCTCAATCTATCTTCATGGATCTGTTTCATTTTGCTTTGATCGAATGTTCCGCATCAATGTTACCCGTGTATTTGATTCGGAAAAAAACATGGGATTCAATTATTGTTCGCAGGAAAGCCACTTTTGTGCGAAAAAAAATCAAAAGCCGAATTCGTTTCTGTTGGTTTTACAAAGTCGCAAATTCTTTTTATTCGGAGACGCGTTTTTCCAATTCTTGGTATCGATCATAATCGGATGTGCCGTCCATTCTGTGAGATAATGGCTTCGTTAGAGCAATTCGTTCCCGCACATTATAATCTCATCTTTTTACATCACCACCAACCAACCTGACCATTACGACGGAACGTTGATGACAGAACAAAGAATCATGATGACTCGTTGTTGAAAACCAAAACAGAGCAAATGATTCGCATAGAAAAATTGTTAGTGATTGCAACATTTTGATTTCGCTACCTTAAATAGCAAAAAGTTGGACGGACAGACAGACAGACAGACAGACAGACAGACAAAGTATTATTTTAGTATTATAGATATGTATGTACGGTACATTTCAAATTGGAACACCGTCTTAGTCTAGACCGTTTCAAATTAAAAAAACGGTTAATGATTTCACATAAGAGCTCAATCTTTTTATTATGCTCGTCTTAGTGTTTTGTTCAATCTAGCCAGCGGTTGTTTTTGCACAAAAATTTTTCCAATTGAAATTTTTGACGTAAATTTTTTCTGAGTTTCAGATTCAACGAACAGCAAACGCATTTTCACCAAACTTCAGCGGAAATATGACCACAAAATGCTCTCAATATAAACTTTACTTGAATCTCATGAAGTTATCGTTCTATGCGTGTTTACTATTGTCGACGTGCATTTCAACGGTTGCTCGTTAGTTTTTCTCTGGCGATTTTATTGACAACCTGATTTATCAACTTTAGCGTAAAAAATTTAAGCAATTACAATGTCTTGCATTCAAAAAGGTAAAGACAAACGCAACAGTGCAACAATTTGCCTCAGTGGATATACCTTTTCACTGATAAACTCTGCTGGTAACAGTCGTATAACGTCGCTTTTTGAGGCCGTCTAGAGCGGACCGACTGCAAACCGATCTACGTTCGTTGGCCGAGGGTGAAAGTGACGTTCAGGCCAAGGGTGGAAGGACCGTACTCGATGACGGACTGCCGAAATGCGTGTACAAATGAGCAACATCCGGCAAGGTTGACTGACAGTTGGAGAATGAAGTGTTTATTATTTGAATTTTTTTGGGAGAACTTTGTTGTTTTATATCTGTTAATACCGGTGCGGAACATTCATGCAATCCGTGTTTCATTGGTTTTTCTTCACAGCGAAAAAAGACCGGTTTTTTTGCAGATCCGGCTTTCCGCTCAGCTGCGCCGGCTACAACCACAAGCAGGACCCGAACGATTTCGCGCACGACTGTCAGATTTACCAGTCCGACCAACTGCAGCACGTCGACGGGCACGCTGAGGCCGACGATCGATATTCGTTCTATTGGCGGTATTGCGTGCAATGTGCGTGTGTGTGTTTTTTTTTTCGTTGAGTACTTTTTTCGTCGGTTATTTCATTCAATTTTCCGATACTCTACAATACACCGTCACAATACGCAGCGGTTTTACACAGACGTTTACATAACCGCTTGCATAACTGTTTGCATAATTGTTTACAAAGCCGTTTACGCAACCGTTTACACAAGCGTTTACGTTACCGTTTTCATTTCCGTTTACATAACCGTTTACGTAGCCGGTCACGCGGTCGTTTACAAAACGTTTACGTAACCATTATCACATCGATTTACATTGCCTTTTGCATAACCGTGGTATTTTCTTTCAAATGAATTCACTCATTCTGCGCGATTTTTCACAGCCGACCAAGTGTGCAACAGCGCTGACTATCATTTTACGTTCTACACGGATCGATACATGGACAGAACGGAGGTGGCGCGAAAAACATTTGTTAGCACACTCGAAGAGTGCTTGGCGAGGTAAGCAAATGATTCAAACAGGCAAATGCAAGAGTGCACCTACATTTTGTATTTTTGCCCAGTGTATAGCACGCTGAAATTGGTGAACAAGAACAACTGGAGAGCTGAGAAAACAACAAAATCTTCAGTGTTTTCAAATTTACGAACCTTCACTCCAACTCCAACATTCTGTCTGTTATCTACATTGTATAGTCGAACTCTAAATTTTTGGAAATCACCGTCGTCGTTGGTGATCACGTGCATGCATGCTTCCTGTGCAGGCATTGCTGTGGGGGGCGGAGTCTGTCTTGTACAAAAAGCATGCATGCACATGATCACCAACCAATCAGCTGATTCCCTATCACTTCATGTGGGTTCCGCAAACCGCGGCAACATTGGGATGTTCGACTGTAAATGTTGCCAACGCAGATGCCTCGACGAGTCCGGTTTCGCCTGTCGAAGCGTGTCGTTCAATCGAACGGACGGCGGCTGTCATTTGAGCGCGCAGAATCAACTGTCGAAACCGCGCTCCATTCGCCTGAACAACAATCCGAACTTTCGCATCGACTATTATGAGAGCAACTGCTTCAACAGTACGCGTACACCCGTGCACAGACCACGTGAAGACAGACAAGAACCGCATAGGCGCAATAACACACCGGCCCGGCGGGCTGATAGTGAATAATATTCTTATTCTTGTGTGCTTTTCGTGCATGATTGTTTTTTTTCGTAAACTCGTAGAGATTTTTCAAGGGGCGTAGTTTAGAATTAGTGTTTCTGGGATAGATACTGTAATCTATCTATCAGTGTTCTCGATTTTCGCTTTTTTTGAGATGCAAAAAACCGTTGGTGTTGTCTGGTTTACGGTGGTTCAATTTAGTGCCAGTCCAATCCAGGTGGCAAGCCGCAGCTGTCAATGTTGCCGCGAGACAGGGTGACCGGCCAATAAAATCCCACACACGAGACCAGACACGTGTTTCGCGGCAATATTGGACTTGATGTAGACATTATCTGTTGTCACTAAACGACCTTTTGTCCAATCTACAGAGCGTCAATCATGCGCTCTCCAGTAAAGGGATCATGATGTAGAATAGTAGAATCAAGTGTTTTATTCGAAAATGACAAAAGTTTTTTCGTCCATTGCAGACAGTTTCACGTTCAAACATGAGTGTCGCTCGAACGGTGTTCTCGTGTCGGTCGCAAGTCAGCTGCCCTACACCGGCGCCATGTATGGTCTGTACGACTTTTTCACGTGCCGTATCGAGCCGCAAGCGGAGCGCGAGTTTCAGTACTTCTTTCCGGTGCCGACCGTCTCGCGCAACTGCAGCGACAGTATTCGATTCAAGGTTTGTTGTTTTGTTGTTTCTCTCTGGGATCCATTTGGTATGGTATAAGAAGTGAGAGGACATTGATCAAATTGACAAAAAGTTGTTGAGTGAGGTGCCTGACGGTTACTGAACGAACTGTTCAGTAACTATACTGAGCAGTTCGCTGAAGAACCGTTTTGCGATGAAATGTGGATCTTCAAAAGTTCGTGCACACAGTAAAACCGAACACATTCATTGGCTTCGCGACTGTTTCCTGAAAATTGATTCCAATTGGTACGGTACATGTTCTTGTTGCTACCCGTTTCCATAATAGAAAAACAACCAAAACATTGCATTTTGTCGCGAAGTTCACGGCGTAACGCAAAGTTTGCGATTGTATTCAATCTATGTAAACTCAATTCGTGGTGGGTAAACGTCGCGTTACATCACATCAAATGTCGCACGTTTTTCCAGTGTCAGTTGATTTCCTGGACATTTCAACAGTGTTCGCCTGTCCAATTCCAGGACGGCTACATGATCCTCGAGGTCGTACTCTCAACGGACGGCGTTGACCCGTTGTATTTCATCACACCGGAGGACCTGACCTACCAGGCGCGTTGCCGAGAGAGCACCGCACCAAGCAGACACGTACCCGGCGATGGGGACGATCGCGAAGTTGTGGGGCAATCGAACGAGTCACGGACAACGACTGCGAACGAGATCGAGTTTGTGCCGTACACGGCGCAGCCGAAGAAGACGTACGTCTTTTTTTAATTGTGTTTTTTTCGCTGGTTCTGCGACACACTCAATCAATGCACGCGCGCGAACAGACAGTGAGTGATTCATTCGATGGCTTGACGCGGCAATTCAATTGTTCCTGAGATTATGTACGATTTATGAGCAACTTGTAGAATTGACGCGTCAGACATGAACTAAGTCCCTTTCCACCTGTCTACGATGCAAACGCATTGGGTCCAAAACAAAAACGTATATATTGTTGGTGATATGAGATTTGTCTTGAAGATTTGTCTGTCCGTTTTTAACTGCGCATGACTTTAGCGAACTATACTTTCCAATCGTTATTTCTAATTCTCTAACAGCTCACTAACTTTTCCCACTCTTAACAACTCGAACTCTGTTCCAATTATTACATGTCGTCCCTTTTTTACCACCGCATGACCGCAGGCTCCTACCGTCGACGCTCGGCTACGGTGATTCCGTCAAAATCGGCCATTACCGCACTCGAGTGGCGCCAGTGCGGTACAACTTTGACCAAAAAGCGCGTTTTTCGCAACAACGAAACGAATTCGAGCAGCCGACTCGAAATCTCCGCCGAGTCACCTACCATGACGTTCATCCGGAATTGATTGCGGTCGATCGCCACCGCTCTGGAACGAAGATCAACGTCTTCCAGGGTCTACCGGTGCTCAGCGCTTCCGAGTACATTTTTTCAGGACATTTTCGTCTTTTCTTCTGTCCCTCTGTTTTTCTTCACCTTCCCTTTGGTCTTCCATTTATTGTAAAGTCTTGGTCTGGTGACAGTGCACTAGAGTGCAGTAATGTTCCATGGTCACCAACGAGTCGCCCAGGCGATATCGCACGCGCGCTGGTGTGTGTTTTATTGTGCGTATGCGTTTGTTTGTTACTTATACAACATTATTGTGCTATGGTACAGTGCACTGTCTACAGACCAGGACCTTATCATTCCACCACTTTTTTGTTCACTGAACATCA
>JASANC010005168.1:22500-120366 GCA_030248135.1 Theristus sp. LFF4_11
GCGCATATGCACGTGACCGCACCAACCAATCAGCTGATTCCCTATAATTAAGAGTTCGACTGTATGTACTGCAGCGAGCTACATGACGATCGCCGGCTGTCAAGTGGAGCCGGTCGGGTCGCAGTACGAATGGGAACGCGAGCCACTGCCAATAATCAAGGACGGCTGTCAGGCGGACAGCGTCGGGCTCGTCTGTCCGCCGGAGCGGACTGACTTCGGCATCCGCACGAAGGTCGAGGCGTTCCGCTATCAGACGACGGCGCACGTGCAGTACACGTGTCTCGTGCGCGTCTGCCCGTTCGCGCCGTGCCCGCAGGTGTGTGTCTTTAGGGGCATTCATGAAGCAGTATTTAGTGACGCGTAGCTGTAGCAACGCGGTCACGAAATATTGCTTCATGACTGCCGCTTTACGGTGGCTTTGTTGAAACCCGGTCACGTGCTTTTTTCTCGTCGAGGATACAGGGCTCTCGCGAATGCGGAAACGGAAAGAACGGGATCGGAGTGTGCCTGTATTTAGCCGCAAAAAAATGGAGGGTTTGATTTCAAATAAACCCGAGACATTCGTTCTTCTTACTGTAAAATCGATCAATCAAAAACGAAAAAGCGAAAATCAATGACTAACAAACACACTTAAGGGGCGTTCATGAAGGCATTTTGAGCGACCGCGTAGCCTATGTTTCAACACAGCTACGCGGTCACTAAATAAATACTGCCTTCATGAATGCCGCTTTACCATTCACCGAATCAACCAACCTCTCTCGCTGCAGGCGTTCTGCCCGCCGGTGGAGGGCTGCGCGAGCAGTGCGGTGATCAGTGCCGCGAATCACGCCAGCAGTTTCCTGACGCACAACATCGCTCAGCAACCGCAGCAACGACGACGACGTCGCCGTCGATTGCGCCGTCACAAACGGCAACTCGCAGCTACGGACCACCAGCAACGGAGTTTCCTCCCGCCCGGCCTGCCCTCCGTCCCAACCGGTCTCCTGTTTCCGAACGCGCAACGTCTGACGCTGCCGACGGGCGGCACCGCGATCGGCGGCGGGTTGCTCCGAAACGGCCCGCTGAACCCGTTCATCCAGAATCGCCAGCTCAGCTTCCACACGTCGCCGGCCGTTCAGGAGCATCTAATTGCGCTTGGTGGTGATCACATCGTCAAGAAGACGTTGATCGTGTTGAACAGCGAGAATGAACTGCAGTATTACTTGCGAACCGGCAGCATACCGAACAGTCGACTCGTTGGACTGTTCGGGGCGGCCGGATGATAGACGCGCCCTTTTTTTATTTAAAGCTGCATTCATGAAGTAGTATTTTGTGACGCGTAGCCGTGTTGAAACATAGCTACGCGGTCACTAAATACTGTTTCATGAATGCCCCTTAATTGTTCGCGCACCGCTTCCGAAAATCGTATGGTACCAAACTCCGGCGCCTTGATTTTGTTTTTGTGTGGCATTTTTTTGGAAAAGGAAACCAATCGACAAAACTGGCTAACGGATGGTTGGTATAGTGTCAAACTTTGCTTCGTCAGTTGACAGTTTGTTAGCCATACAGTGCTGTTGGTTTCAGATGGGTCTTGCTGTTCATTTCATTGGGACTTAGGAATGAATGGTTAATGAAAGGATACTGTAAATTCAAGTTGTCGAGCTCGAAAACAGATTTGTTCAACAGATTCAACTTGTTGAGCTGAAATCGGATTTCTTTCTTTTCCTGAACGCCATTGCAATTGTATTCAATGAAAAAATACGTTTTTTGTTGCGTTTGGCTAATTTTGTTTGAAATGAGAGAACGAAAATGAACGAATGTTGTATTTTCTTGTTACCGAGCAGAAGTGCCTGCGTGCCATAGGGCACTTTTATTACATTTTCAGTAATGTGGCTGTTAATTTCTAATTTTTTCAAACCCTTTTTAAAATTTGACCGAACTTCTTGTGACCAAACAAGTTTCTTCATAAATAATAAGGTGCCCAAAAAACATCGCACTATTTTTCTATTTTTTGCAGTTTTGAAATGATTCGCTGTTGCACTTTTTGTCCTTGAAATCAGCTTTAATTTTTTGGTTTTAAATTTTGCAACTGAAGCTGTTGTTTTATTCTGCCACTTGTGTATATTTTACATTTGCGCCAAGTATTGTTTATGAACATATTACTTGTTTCTGCCTAATTTTTCTTGAAAGAACCCAGTTGATGAGTCTATTGTCATTCAGATGAGATTTTTTCTGTAAATTATTATTTTTTGTCTTTTCAACGTGTTTATTTTTGAGAAACTCGATAAAAATTTGAAAATTCAACGCATCATATTGGTGACGTTTTCAAGAAAGTATGAAGTATTGTGCAATACAGATTAAGCAGTTTTTGATAAGAAAAACGGACGATAAAATCAAAATGACATTTGGAAGAAAATGTAATAAGGCAACCAGTTTCATGCATGAAGCGGGAATTCAAAATCGGCAAGGTGATCCGATAACTAGAGCCGAGTCATTCGGGCTATTTTGAATTGCCACATAAAGATTGAAACTGGTTTCCTTTCAACGTCTGTACACGCTTTTATGGCGTCCTTGGTCGTCTGCATGATGTGACACAGCAGCACCCTGCGAGCCTCATTTACTCGCAATTTCTTGTATTTTTCTAGAAAAAATTCCTAGGCTGTGGCTGATCACAAAATCGATCCGTCTGCCATCACGCAGCTGGGGTGGATTATGTTGTCAAAAAAAAGTTTTTTTTGAGAAACTCAATAAAAAAATTACAAAATACAACGCATTACCGGTGAAGTTTTCAAGAAGGAATGGAAGTACTGTGTAAGTGTGTGATACACAAATTAGGTGCAATCAATAACAAGAGTTTTTGATAAGAACAATGAAAGATAAAGCGCACTGTTTTCACTTCCTTCCTGCGTTTGCTTTTTTCAAATCCAACATAAGTGTTAGTAAAAATTTAATGAAAGCCAGAAAATTTTTAACAATTTCCACAATAATGCTGCTGCTGGTGCATTGCGCAAACAACACGACTGAAAAATTTCGACAGAAGCAACAATGTCCCAATTGTCAGCAGAAAACGGGCGGCAGATCCAAGGCAGCCAAAACTCGCTTGCCTCAAAATCAACCAATCGGTAGGTTTTGGGGTGCGACATCAAGAGAAATAATTTGCTGGGAACACTTTTCGTGTAATTTGTTCAACAAAAAAACTGTGAATATTCGCCTTTACGTAACCGCAGTGAACAATTTTTGTCTAATAAACTGTGTGAATAATTGCTTGCTTGTACACTCTTTAGATTTCTTCTTTCGACGCACACAGGCAAGAATAGCGGTGTACCGGTCACATTAGCAGAAACACAAACCAGTGAGCGGCGCTGTCAAACGGAGTCCGAAACAAGAGTGACACTGGAAGAGTCACTGGCCGCAGTTCACAGGCTGGTCGACCAGTGTTGGTCAGCAATGGACAATGGCAGGGTGCGTCGGGGCAATTGGTTTTTTTTTAATTTTCATTTTATACAGTCTCACTATAACATATCCAACTAGCTGATTGGTTGATGAGTACGTGTGATGCATGGATTTTATTATGCAAACCAAACTCCGCCTCCACAGCCATTCATGCACCGAATGCATGGATCAACCAATCAGCCGGTCGGATATGTTATTGAGTTATTAGACTGTAGTTTTTTTCCGCTTTTTTCATCTTGTTCAGGAGCGGAAAAAAGCGAACTGAAAAGGCGACATTAAAATGTTTTTTCAGTCCACATCTATGCGCGCCAACAACCAGAAGCGGAAAGCGACTTCGAATGTCATCAAAATGGATGATTCTGCATTGCGGGCCTTACGACGGGTCGAGAAACTGTTGGCCAACATGGAAAAAGACGAACAGACGCAACTGAGGCGGGTGCAGTTGCTGACTAAGGGACGCTGAGCAGATTTGCGCACTTTGAAAGTTCTTTTTGAAAGAGATCTGGTTTGGAAAGCTCAACTTTTTTTGTGGTTCGGTTGGTGAACAAATGTGATTCGTTTTATTTTGTGTCATTTTTTGAAAACAAGGTTTTTATTATCATGCAGAAGAAAGAGAACAAGCGAAAATGAACAGAGCAAATGAAATGCAAACGGTGAGACAGACACGCGGAATGGATGGTCTTGTGTTAAAATCGAAAATCCAATCACTAACTCTTGATTATCGACAAAAAAATCAAAATCCATGTTCCTGCAGTACTTTCGCGTCCAGTTTCCCATCGGCAACGGCAACCTGAGGCAAAAAAAATTGTTAAAATCTTGTTTTTTTGCAAAAAATAACAAAAAAATCGCAAAACGCACTCGCAATATTGCCTCCTTGACGCCGTCGATGGCTGGTTTCACATTCGGACAAAGTCTCTCGAACTCCGTCGTGTCCAGCGTGCAGTTGGCTCGGCTCTGCAGCATTTTCGCGGCGTCTGCATGCGTTTCGTCGAAAACTTGCCAAGTTTTCGTTTTGTCCACCAGTTCGTTATATAGCGCCAACGTTTCACTGTGGCGAATCTGTTTATATTCGATTTGTTTTTTGAACAGCACACTCTGAGAAAAGCAATTAAATGTGAACAGACACGAACGTACTACGATTTATAATAGACAGATTAGATGCGTTTAAATCGCAGTTTTGTGAACGTTTGAGTAGCCTTGTTTTTTCAGTGCATAGTGATTAAAAAACCAATTTGACTCAAAATTTTTGAAAAAAAATCTTTTGGTCTCTGAGCGTCCAATCAGTTCAAAATCCGACCAACAGCCAGATCATAAAATTACAGACAGTTTTCAAAATTGGCTTCAGTGACGCTACCACTCCCACCATCATACGTTTGAGAATTCAAAATCCAGCTTAGAAAAAAAACATCATGAACCGGTCCGGGATTTGTCATGTTCAGCGTGCCCGTGTGGCGTTTCCGCATCAAGCCAACCAGCTCAGGCAGCACGTGCGGCAGAATGGTCACTGAGTTCGGGATGTCGAAGACACGAGGGTACGAAACGACCTGGAACTCATGTGGTACAAATCATAAACAGCAACAAAAAACACAGAAACAAAAGCAACAGCATTCCCTTTTTTGTCCTGTCCATTCCAATCAAGTTCAATGACTGTCCGAAAAAGGCTTTTCTTATACCATTCATGTCCAAGGCTTAAAGACAAGTTGCACGTTCTGTTTGAGCTATCAGCAGCGCAGCGAACGACGTTTGGGCAACCAGTCGCTCAACATATCACATTTCGTTGTACTACCAGTGGTACATGTAAGACTGAACATTTTGTCGGAGCATTTGTTGAACCGTTTTTTTTTCAAACCGACCAATTGTTTAGTGTTTACTGGGTCGGTCATAGCTTGTTGAACAGGACTGTTTTCTGACCTTCACGACCAAATTTCGTTTGTCGTTCGCGAAATTGATCGGCAGTCGAATGCGCACGTTCAAGGCGGTCTGCGCGTAGTGACGCATCGCTCGGTCCGTGAACGCTTTCATCACCGAATAACTGTTGCCGCGGTAATTCGCGTCCTCCGTCTCTTTGTAGCCGGCTCCGCCTATAAGACAAGGAAACAACAACAACGACAACTGAAAATAGGCTAAACATAAACGTGCAACGTGCGCAATGTCGCTGCACTTATTCGGCGGACGACAGATAGTGCGTTGCAAAGAAACATTCCGGAAAACTGTGACACTGATACGAAAAACTTAATGCAAATCTGAAATTTGTTTAAGCAAAACTGTTTGTTACTGAACGGTTGTGTTTAGTTTTTTCGAGAAGTTTTGTTGGTGAAGTGGCGTTCCCAATAACGTTCCCTGCAATAATGTTCACCACAACGAACTTCCTAGTGAGGATTGTTTTGCGCACAATATATTCACGTTTCTTTCATTTGGTATTTGCTAAAGTAGCATTCATGAAGCAGTATTTAGTGACCGCGTAGCTATGGTTTAACGCAGCTATGCGTCACTAAATACTTGCTTCCTGAATGCAGATTAACACCAGATGTATTTGATATAAAAACGTGTTTGAACTTTGTACCAATTGGATGTTCATCGTCATACTGGAACAGACAGCCAGTGCCGACGTACGTCATGTGAACGTTCAACGTTTGGCAGAGTTGCGCCAACAGCCACGGCGCGTAATAGTTGTCGCGCGCGTTTTCGTGCAGTTTGTCAGGGCCACCCTGAGGGTGCATTCATGAAGCAGTATTTAGTGACGCGCAGCTATGTTAAAACATGGCTAAATACTGTCACTAAATACGGTCACTAAATACTGCTTCATGAATGCCCCTTAAGAGTCAGACAAAACAAATAGAGAATCTCTCGCAAAGCGGCTCATTTGGAGAAAAAAACTCACAGTTCCCAAAAACTGTTTCTATTTTTCATGTTCAGTTCCAGAAAAGTTCTCGAAAACTTGCGAAAGCAAACCACCTCGAGATATTCAATGGAATTAATGTTCGCTCCGTGCGTCCGTCCAATGAAACTGATGACGTGGCTTGGCGACACGGCCTGTCGACAAAATATGATAAAAAGTCAGTGAAATTCGTAATTCCTTATACAAAACACTGAGATTCTGTAAATTTAAAGGGAAACACAAAGACAGAACCAGCCTTGATTTCACATTCGACATCCGCGTCCTGATCCGATCCGGGCCGACTAGTCGCCTGCACCAGCGAAATTTCGAGAAATCTCGTCCGAATCAATTCCTCGAATTGGCCGCCGATCCAGCCGCGACCGCCAAACATCAAAATCTTCATTTTGTTTCTGTTGAAAACTCTAAATTGTTTAGTTTTTTTACTAAAATTTATTTGAGTAGTCCTGCCAGGAAAACAACGTGCTAAAAACAAAATTGATTATTTTTTGGTTGCTTCATCCGAGAAATCAATACGCAAAACACAAATAACACGAGACAGACAAGACACAAGTAATGAATAATCTTTCATATCGCTCGGCAAGGTCAAAATGGCTGTGCTGCCAGTGCGTGAACGAACAGAGAACTAGAAAGCAAAAAACTGCGGTATGTGCATTCTACGTGAGATAATGATACTAGCCTAGCCAGTACCACCATTCCACATGTTTATGTAAAACCGACTGTTTTTTTAACTACATTTATTGCATGTTTTTGTGATGGACTTCATACAAACCACATCTACAGTGTACCTGCCTGTATTCAAGCTGTCCCACCAACGTGGATAATATCAACGGCATCATCGTAATATTGCACTTTTTTAATGTTTGAAGCACGCCCCCCACCGATTCCGGAAACCCGAAGGTACCAAACTCCGGTGGGATTGGGGAACGGACGGCTCACCATCCCGTGGAACCAATACCCTCGCCACGTGTTGTTTTTTTGTACTGATGGGTTTTCTTGTTGTTCTTGGAGTGCAAACTAAAGCCAAACAGAACTACAACGTGAAATGAAACAAGGTTAGAGAGTCAAACGATTTCAGAACCGTACACCGGCAATGTTTAAAAAAAATCGAAACGTTTCTTTTTATAAAAATTTGTATTTGTACCAAAATTGTATCACCCTTGCATCATGTTTTAAGTTTAACTGAAATGAACAGAAATACAACGACGACGAGAACAAATTTGGGGGACAGCGGCAGTCAAAAAACTGACACCGTAGTTGGCTTGACAATTGAAGCGGTAAAATTTAAGGTCAGGTAAAATTAAACGACAAAGTTTGATTTTGATTTTAAACTCCATCACTTCTTGGGATCTCCAACAGAAAAACACAAATTTTAACTAAAGAAGACAGTTTACTCATTCCTGAAATCCGTTCTTCAATCCTGTTTATAAGTAGCGACCTTATCAAAGACTTCCCAAAAGAAAAAAATTTGTTTTTTATTGGAATCACGGACAAAATCGTGTACCGGTAATTATGAGGAAATCAGTTGATTGGTTGGTGATCACGTGATGCATGTTTTCTGTGCAGAAATTGCTGTGGGAGCGGAGTTTGGTTTACACAAAAAGCAAGCATCACGTGATTTCAGCTGATTCCTCATAATTTAGAGTTCGGCTGTACTCCATTGAGGACCAGTATTTTTTATCACTTTTTGAGATTACCAAGAATATCGTGTAACGTAATCAGTTAACCAGAAAAAAGATTCACATTAGTAAGAATATCGTGTAACGTAATCAGTTAACCAGAAAAAAGATTCACATTAGTAAGAATATCGTGTAACGTGATCAGTTAACCAGAAAAAAAATCAAGCAAGGCGTTGTTAAAGTATGCCTTCTGATTTAATGGCTATTTTTTGCCATTCGCGCTGAGTGACCAAAAATAAAAAAGCAGACCTAGCGTTTTTATTCAAACGTGTCTAACCGAAATGACGTCACGTTCTTTAAAATTTAAAAGATACGTAAAGGAGTGAGTCAAACTGATGTGCTTCTGGCTGTGCGTTACAAGCGGGTTGTTTAAAAAAACAAATGACGTCATTTGGTCCGACATGCTCAAATAAATCTACAATAGTAAACTATTGATTTTGAAAGTTCTGATTGAAACAGAGAATAACATTTTAAATTGGCAAATACTAGTTAAAGTTAGAAAAAAGAGTAAATGTCACGTTTTTTACTCTTTTTTCTTTTGCCAAAACTCTGAAAAGCACCAGTTGCGTGGCAGCTTCGTCACAAACATTCTCTCAACACAAACTTGACTATCTACCGTAAGGTAACAGTAATATCGGTTATTACGGTAACAGTTGACCTTATGCAAGACTTTATGGTACGTACCGTATCTATTTTTTGACATTTTGTACCTATTTCAGTCAGTTTAGCGCAAATAGCAGCAGGCAACAATAAAAACGGTGGACATACTTTTGAACTACCCTGTATCTCATTTCAGTTTTCTGGCATTTGAAGGTTCGTAATGAAGTTTCAAAAGTTTAACTTCTAATGCCAGCATTCTCGTCAGTAAAAATCGCAGTCATCGCAGGAGAAATCGAATGTGAAACGTTTTGAAACGTGAGTTAACTGTGGTTAACGTTGGCCAACGCTACGCACGTATTCAGGGAACGTTGTTCACCGTTATTCAAGAACGTTTCTACGGATTTAAAATCGTTAAAGCAACGTAATTCAATACATCAAACGCTTGCAAACGCGACACAAAAAACGCAGATGGATTCTGCTACCATGCACGTTTACAAGCGTTTCCATATTCGCAAACGTGTGCGTTTTGTAGTCACTGGAGAAACAAAAAGTGAAACGCTAGGAAACGCAAATTAACCGTTGAGTAACGCTGGTTAACATAATGCATGTTCTCTATGACGTTATGTAACGTTATTCAAAGGCGTTTAGATGTTTTCTAGAAAGTTATTCCAAATCGTTATCAATGATGAAAACGCTACATACAAAACATAGACGTAGTCCTGGTAACATGCACGTTAACAAACGTTTGCTTTATCATAAACGTATGTATGTTTCACGGCGTTTTCCAGCGTTTCATTTGCACAGAAAAAACAGGAAAACAGGGAATGCTGCGGTAAAGCCCAAAAAATGCCTAAAAATTGATGCCCGCTTTTTAATGTTTTATTGCTAAAGTAATGCTAGCTACAGAATTGCTACTTTTCACTGAAACGAAGCCCACAAAACAGCGCATTTTGTGATGGCATTACATCGATGCGAGCCAAGGTGCATTGGACTGTTTGTCACTGCATTAGTTTTCCTGCTTCTCCTGTGCTGGCGTTTCAAATTCTGTTTTTCCAGTGAGCGTTGACGTGTCACTCGTGTCTCCTGAGACGCCTGGAATCACACCAACACTGTAATCCGACATGTTACCCCCGCATTTATCACAAAGATTCTCGCGAACCATCGCCATGTTGTACTTGTGTTCGAAATCCTTGTTTCTTTTAAGTGCACGTCGAAGTGCACCTACTAGGCGTCTCTCCCTCACGACCCCTGAAACGTAAATACAAACTAGAAAGTATGCCGAAATTATAAAATACCGCACATATAAACACAAATATATAAAAAGTTGTTTGTTTCCGAACGTTGAAACTCGGAATAACTGCGTTAAACACAGTGCTATTTCGAAGCTATTTCATCTCATTCAACTTGTTGATTGTCCAGTTTGTAATGTTTTGAAAATTAAGTTCAGCTTACAAAAAATCAACCCGCCGATCACGCCCATCAGAAGGAGTGACCCGCCACTCACTCCGATCGTGGCGTACACCCACACTGTCCATATCTCCGTCGTCTCATTTCTCGGTCTGAGCAGAAAAGTTAAAGTGCTCCGATAGACATTCTTAGACATGTTTAAAATCAATTTTTATCGGTCATCATAATATAATTGCATTGCGTCGCTACACGTTTATTTTTGATCGACATTCAATGTCGACCAACGCAGTTGTTTTTCAGTCAACTGCCAAAAACTAAACGCCCACAGAGTACGGTAACCAGCGTGTGCGGTCTCGACACGGCTTTATATCGAGTTCTGTCTCCATCTTTAAGCCAGGAGTTTTCTAGCAATTCACTTTCACTGTACGTTTCTGGGCGTTTTGTTGGTGCTCACAAACCGAGGGCATGCGCATTTGGTCGTCGGAATCACACCAGTCTGGTTTCCCGGGTGAACTGGTGGCACGGTCTGAATGGTCGTTTCGACAGTTGTTGGCGTCTGCGTTCGAGTCGTTGGTGGCAATGTGGTGGTGGCGGTCGCTGTAATTAATTACTACAATAATGCGCATGGCTGTTGAACAAAATCCATATGCGTACAGTATGGCCGAATAATTGAGGCAGTCCATCAAGGCGGGATCAGTTGCAGACTAGGAGTTGTCTTTTTCAGAAATGCCAACATAATTCAAAATCATGTGTGCAAGGGAGAAAGAATAAACAGAACAGCGCGGATAATCCATTAGTTTAAAAAAACGCGTCAAATTTGGCACACAATTTGGTTTCTGAACGTCTTTTTTCTTCCATTCAAAATTCGCGCGCTCCTTGAACCCTGAAAAAAGCTGCCATATTTAATCGGCCCTACCGTACATTCTGTTATGAGCCTTTTCGAAAAATTCGAAGAAGAACTAAGTTGCTTTGCTAGTAAGCTTGCACACAGAAGCCTGTCAACGCACAAAATTTCTTTGTCGGTTTTAGATTGTACTGCAGATTTCAATTATTACAACGTGCAAGCACTGTTTCTTGCGGTTTCGCCTGGTAAGCGCATACCGCGGGCCCCCAGGCTCGTCAGTACGACAAGGCCCGGGCTGCACATTACCGATTTCTAGTTGGCATAGAACATCTTGTGCCCTGTCACACTTTGACGGATCCGGGTCGCCAAATTTGCTGCTGGTAATTTTCGTCGTTTGGCACTTCTCACCATCGTCGCTCCACAGGACAAGCAAGTTCTCCTGAATAATTAGCAAAACGTCGAAAACGTTGTCTGAAAGCATGGATTTCCTATAACACTAGCCAGTACACTCTAAAAACTCTCCTTTCGTGCGATTAATTTTTAAAAAAATGTTGATATGGTGACTGTTGACCAGGTGACCAACCGTAAACTTAGTGAGGCAAGCAAGCACACCCCGCAGTTGACTAACCAACTTCACAAGTACAGCTGTTTCCGCTTTGATCTTCTTCGCTTGTGCCAACGAAAACAAGCTGCCCTTGCGACCATCCCAGCTGATCAAGCTCTTTGCGCAGTGGTCTTTCGCCTGGCTCCACGTCATCAAACCGTCCACTTTATAATAGCACACAGCACCAAACTCAGTCTGAATTTAAAATTGAAACGACTCAGTTGGAAATGGGTGAAAACAATCGCAGTGTTTGCTCTTCCTTATTTACCAGCTTGCCTCTATCGTCTGCTGAAACCACTACAGCACTCAATTGCAATATGCCGAAACACTCCAGTCTCACTCACCGGTTGTCGATGGAATGTGCCTTTGAAGTTGGCTTCGGGTGTTATCGCCGTGTCACAGTCTGTAAAACATACAAGCGTCATCTATTGCTTTCAACAGACAAATAATCAGAAGTCAGCACACCCAAATTTACCGGTCGTCGTAGCGTCGGAGGCGTCCCAAATTGGCAGCACTGAAAGCATCATCAAAAGCGGCCACATGTCGAACAGCAGCAGAGCGGTTGACGGTGATGGTGAATGGAGAAGAAGTGGAACAGTGGGTGGATGATGATGACGTGCTGCTGGAAGAAAACTTTGCTGCCGCTGCTGTATATCTCGGGAGAAGAGCGGATGTTTCGATAAGAGGGGGGCTATGAAAAACGCGCAGAAATAACCGTTGCAGTTCGTTTACCGTCTATATATACAGTAGCTATCGATTGGATCGGTGGTACACTACTTTGTTGTTGTCATGTTGACAGACAACGTTGTTGAGACCTTTGACGGTAAAGCATAAAGTTGAGCTGTGTGGACGCCTTGGCGGTAGGGTGCCTGCGCCAGGCACGCCACCGCATTGATGTCATCATTGACTTTCTTATCTGGTTCATTCATTCATCCAAGCGTAGGAGGGTTCCTTTCGTCTCACACGCCGACGTCACCTCACCCACCAAGAGCAGAGACAACAGGTCTCCGTCTCCCTCCACATCTTTCCTGTTTTTGTTGTTCAGTCAGAAGTAAAAGCTGCCACTTACAGAATTGATTTGTTCAATCTGTGTGCTTGTGTTCGTTCAACAGTGAGTCAAGCCAAATTTGGCTTGCCGCCGATCGCGATCAAGCGATTACCTCGCTTTTTTCCTTTCGATTTCCAGAAAAGTGTGTACTGTACCATAATTTTGAAAAAAATACGGTGCGGTACTCGGTTCGATTTCACTCCAAAAAAATTTGTAGTAGGGTGCCCGGTATAAAACATCGCTTTTTTATTTGAATCACGGAAAAAATCTAGTATTTCAAATGCACAGTTCGTTACTTGCGCAGAAAAGCAACAAAGTAAAATCACACTAAACGACCTAAAATCGGTCGAATTTATTAAAAACGCATTTTACTCCAACAACAACATACTCCGTAATTAGTATCATAGTAGCCAACGCATACAAACTCACAAGCACCGCGGTGAGCCATCCAACCGAGTGCACGCTAATGCGTCGTTCCTGGTGAAGGTTCCATTCCTCGGCAGCACACACGCCAACTTTCTGGTGGATTTCTCGCACGCGCAGTCGCTCATAGCGAGCGCTGATCGCTTTCAGGCTTTCGCGGTTCGCGACCACGATTTCATCGAGTCGACGTACCCAGGAATTCGGCGTCTGCCGACTGTAAATATAGCCGGTCGGTTGCAGTCCGAGCTCGGGCAGTCGCACCGCATGCAGGCAGTAGGCCTCTTTGAAGAGGCTGATGTTGAGCGCGAAGTCCACGATGATGACGAACACGTTGCCGGTGCGGAGCGTGTTCGCGACTTTCGCATGATTAAAGTGATAGTAGTCGCCCATTTTCATGAACACTGGCGGATTCTCGGCGGCGGCGCGCGCAAACGCCGGCACGGTCTTTGTCACGCGTTTGTACCAGCTGACGCCAAAGATCGGGTTGTCTTCATTCACCAGCAGTCGAACTCGCCCGGTTGCCATGGCGTCTAACATCTGTGCGTAGTTGTCGAACGGACGATGCCCATAGTCGACGAGCAGACGACCGAGCAGCGTGTTACTGTAGATTGACAGAAACAACGTGATCGCCAGTTTGTCGACGACACCTGACCAACGCCACAGCCAGCTGACGCCAGGACGCTCGCCAGTTGGCGACGGACGCACGTGCACGTCGTACAGACGCTTGCGACACTTGTAGAACGCGTAGATCAGCACGCAGACGAGCCAGACGTTGGTGGTGTACATGTTGAAATACGACGCTAACGAACCGATGACCACCTGGTGACGCGCGTACAGTGCGGTCGCGACAATGTCCTCCGTCGGGCCGGAACTGAACTGAACTCGTTTGCTGCGTTGCTCCGTTCGCGACCATTCGTCGAGCACAGAGTCCGCGTCGCCACTCTCCACCACCGCAAATGGAGTGGTGTTCGGCGCTCTCAGTATTTCGAACGGAATTCGAGACAGAGATAATACCAGATGATAATGTTCGGCCCACAAACCAGGATACAAGCAACGCGCAGTGACAGCCAACTTGGATTGAAATGCGCAATTTGCGACCATGTTTGGAAGTGCTGCGATGCGAAATGTGGTGCGATTGTGGCTCACCGACATTGTTGTTTGAGAGTAGTCGACTGAAATGTTGACTTCAAAGTTGTGCCTCCATTATTTTTTGGCGATCAGTTCACGTTTTATTAACAACGTTTTATTTTTAAAGCAAAACTAACGAAAAAATGCTAAAATATTTTTCAATATATTGTATGTCGTTTCTTTGAAAAGCTCTGTTTGTTCGTTGCAGACTATCGGCTTTTTAAACAAATACCGTACAGGTGACGAGTTCCATAGCTGTACTCCGGACAATATGGTTTAGTTTTGTTGAATTACCATCAGCCCGCCAAAAGCAAGCCGGTTGCTCGCTGCTGCAAAAGGACGCTTTTGATCTACTGTTTGATCAATGGCGCTTTTTTGCGCATGAAAATACAGTAAGCATCGTTCGAATGCGCAAAGTTTGAACGGATGACCACGCACGATCCATCTGTCGGCGGTTTGTTTGTGAACTCAACAAACAGACAGCAGTTGAACTTGACTGAAAAGTAGTTTAGCTTCACATGCAAATTGTTTAGACTGAAAGTACCACAGAGAGCGGAAATTGGCCCTTCAGATGATTGGCATTCAGATTTGGGTGGGTTGACAAAGCGAAAAAAGGATCTGATGAAAGGAATACTTCTCCAGTTCACTGCTCCGACAGCTCTGGTGTCGCCTTGTCAATAAATCCCCAATTATTGAGTTGCATGTGCGTCCAGTTCAGTTTTACCCAGTTTTACCCAAACAAAAAAATCTAAATTCCCAGTCCATGAAGACAAAACATGCATGAAATCCTGTTGAATTGAATGGAGATTGTAAACACAATAGTGTTCCTCGTTCGCTCGTGTTGTTGTACAATGTGTCACCAACAACCAACCCAAACACAGTAGCTTATCTTTCATGCTCTCTCCACATCCACAACAGTGACCACTCGCACCAAACGCAAAAACAGTTTTCGTGTTCAATGCATGTGTTACAAGTGTTTTGACATGGTCGTTTGCGGAGTGGGCGATCAGTTTAGCATTAATTTCTCACCATCACACCGCAAAAAAAATTATAGCTCAGCCCCGATGGTGGTAGAGTGTAAATATTGTTCATGTAAAATGTGCTACCGAATATTTCGCAAGTTGCAAATGCGGTTTAAACACCACCGATTGAGTGTGATGTGTGTGTGCCGATTCCGCGCAAATATTGACAAATACAACGTCGTTCTAAAAATGAGCAGCCACTCGTGCAAAACTTGATTTTCCTGTGTTTTGCTTTCTGTTTGTTTAGCGCTTTTGACAGCGTCGATTTCAATGGCGATTTTTTTGTACGACATGTGCAGAAAACAATTTTTGCTTGTCAAACTTTTTGTATTTGACGTGTGCAGAACATGCGTCTTTTTCTGTTCAGCACCGAGGAGCCAAGACAGTTTGCATTGTGGATTTACCATTTAGATGCTGAAGTCAGTGTTTCCAGCTTTCCACGCAACTGTTTTGGTTTTACCTGCTGACTGCATAATAAAGTTCACCAAGGAAAAAAGTTGTTTATTTGTCAATCTGTTATTGAATACATGAATGTATGACTCAGCTCGGTAATATCATGTAATCTTCATTCCGCCCTCTGCATGCAGATGCAATCAATCGATTGCTGAGCCACTCGAGTTTGTTCTGAATCGATTCATACATATGCTTGCATGGTTGCTTAGTTATTAATACATGGTTTGCTTGTGTTTTGCATTTTTTGAGACAGTTGTACCCGTGTTTGAGAGTTATACTGGGAACGGAACGGTTGATCCAGATGTTTTGCCATGACTTATGTTGTGCGTCGTTGAAGTAACGACTCTGAAATCTGAATCTGAATATCTCTATTTCGCATCCATTGCAGTTGCAGAGGTTAGGTTGCAGCAAGTTGCATTGCCTGCAACAGAATAACAAATTGTGAAAACTGAACCGCAATAAAAGTTTCACAAACGTGTCAAAAATGAAAAATCAAGCGCACACAACCGATCCGCATTCGGTGACTGCAATCGAATTGGAGCAACAAAACGTGCCAGGCAAGACGGACGCCGCTCACGCCGTTGCTGCACCGCATCACACGGTTAATTTTTTATTCGCAAATGTAATTTGTTTCCAAAAGCAAAACATCAAAAGTCTCCGATCAACAGGAGAGAAGAAGGTGCAACAATTTGACCCTGCTGTCTGAGTCTGATCAGACCGTGATAAGTCTGTTTCTGTATCATATGCAATTACAATTGTAGTTGATTGGTTAGCGACCACGTGATGCATGCATTCTCAGAAGGCATTGTTTGTTATGGAGATGGTGGTGAAATTGACTGCATTTGCATTTCGTTTAAAACAAGCATTGATGCTGCACATTCACAGACAAACACGCTAGAAAACGTGAGCAACCGTGCATCCATTGGGTGCCCAGGCCCAGTGGATGATTGATGTCCATTGTGGCCCGCAAGCATCCGCCCCGAAAAGTTGCGGCTCGCTTATTGTGGCTCGTTTGATTCCGCCCAGAAGCATTCCGGGCTGGACGATTCTTGCACGGCGAGTTTCTCCAGCACAAACAAACTGCTGGAAGGAAGGTTTGTGCTGGCCGGAATCGAACGGGCCGCAACTATTCAGACCTCTTGAACAACTTGAACTGGCTCTGTGGGTGTTTGTTTTCAATTGCGCAACTGCAAAGCCCCGTTTGAAAAAAAACCAAAAAAATATTTCCAGCGGCCGCAGTCGGTTCACCCGGCGAACGTCGATGGTCGGTCACCGGCAGCCGACGGCGCTCCGCTGCCGGTCGTTCCACCAGACGCGCACGAAAAAGTGACGAAATCCAGCAGAGATCACCGCGACGATAAAATCGCACGATTCGAGGAGAAGATCTCGCTGCTCTACGAACGAAACCGCCGGTACACTCGCTGGGCGATTCTCATCGTGTTGGCGTTGTGTTGGCTGGCGTTCCTCATTGTCGGCGTCGTCCTGAACTGGCCGAAAACCCGCCTTTTGCTCATTCTGACCGCCGTCGTCGTCGTCGCCCTGTTCTACTTTCTGATTGTGAAACCGAACGCGCTACGCGTTCTTGACGGCCACAAAACACTGAACGCGAAATGGGCGAGCACGAGGAAGCACGTTGCACTCGTTCGACAGCGGTATTTGTCGAAGTGGATCGTGAAATTGTGGGTGTTGGCTTTCGGTGGTTTTGGTTTGTTGCTTTTTGTTCATTCGAAACACTGTTAGTGTCTGGGCCAATTCATGCACGTCGGCGAAATTTTGTGTGCATGAATTGACCTTCTGGCAGCCAAGTTGCGCAGAGAAAAACAAAGTGCCCCTGGGGTACACAAACGAAGCTGAGCTCTCAGCAGACAGAGAGACTGGAGGAAATAATGCCGGGGTTGGTCAAAAGAACGGTGCTTTTTTGAATGTCACACTTTTAGACCTGGGAAGCTTGACGCATTCGAACGTGTTTTCAACCAAAGAAACATCCACAAAGTTCAAGAGCGAACATTGCTCCAGAATTCTTGGCGTTCTGGTGCTCGTCGCCGTGTTCGTGTGGCTGCTGATCGACACGGCTGACAATCGATATCGCCTGCTGTCAATCGTCGGACTGTTCTTCTACATCGCCTTGGCCGTTCTTTGTTCCAAACATCCGTTGCATGTTGGTCTTGAACTTTGTTGTTGTTTTTTTTTGATTTTTCGGAATTTGAATAATGTTCGGTTGATCGTTTCAAGACGATTCTGTGCATAATCGTCGTTGTCGAATGCTTGAAAATTTTGATTTTGATTTTTTTCAGCGCTGTTCATTTGTTTGTGTCACCCACCAGTGTGCCAAATCTAAAAATTTCACCAGTGAGAAAGCCACATTTCGATCGTTACGAAAACAAACAAACATTTCCAACAAATCCAATTTTTTTTCCGAGACTCCCGTTTGCAGATCAAGTGGCGCCCGGTCATCTGGGGTCTGGTGCTGCAGTTCGTGTTCGCCTTGTTGATCCTTCGATGGAAAGCCGGCCAACGTGCGTTCGAGGTGATCGCGAATCTGTTCAACACGTTCGTCGACTACACGTACGCTGGCTCTGGGCTCGTTTATGGTCAGCATTGCTTCGTTTTTTTTGGGGGATTTGATTGAGCTTTGGTGGTTTTAGCAGCGGGGACTCGGCGGCACAATACCCATACAAGACAGTCTCACTGTGGGAGGGTGGGTACATCCCTCAGTTCAGTTCCGTCTCTTGTGGCGACAGCGAATTCGCTCATGATAGGGAGCCTTGGCACCCTCGACAAAATGAAACTCAGATTTGGCAGCTGAACGCATAAAAAACTGCACTGGTTTGTTTGTTTAATTCCTTTTATATCGAGGCACGGCACCTCGAATTTGATTCTGTTTAATCAACCTTGTATTCCGGTGGTGTTTGCTGTGGACATCGTAAAATGTCTGTTTGCATGTTTGTTCCATCCAATTGCAGGCCATTTGGTCCGCGACTCTGATTTCTGTGTGAAGATTGACGACGACGACAAACGGCTGTTCTACGGTGTTTTCACGTTCCAGGTTTGTAATTTTATGGTTGATCGGAAAGCTGATGACATTCATAGAGAGATCTTTTCGTATTTTTTCGCTGTGTTCTTACAGTTTTCTCGGAGCTCCTGCGTTCCGCGAAATAAAAGTGAGATGACAAGACTGGCATTTTCAATGAACACACTCTCGAGTCTCGACACTTTTGCAGGCGCTCATGACGATTGTGTTCCTGAGCAGCGTCATTTCGGTGCTGTATTATTTTGGTGTGCTTCAGTTCGTCATCGTTCGTGTCGCCTGGTTGATGCAGGTGAGTTTTTTTTGAAAAATATATGTTTTGATGTTTTTGTTTCAGTCTTTTGCGCTTCAGTTGACGCGGCAATTTTGAATTCCACACAAAATTACTGCCAAAGTGAGCCCGACCAGAGTCCCTGAGGTACACGGTGCGACAGTTTCGGTGCCTTTTGGATTCCTGGAACCGGTTGGGACTATTTTGGAAAGGGGAAGATATCATTGTCATCAACTGATTTTTGGGGCCCGAAATGCCGCGCCGAAAATGACTTCCAAAAATCGCAATATCATGAATTCAGTATTTTTATATCATATGTAATGCGGAGGAGTATGTATCCGTATAATTGTGTATCATGCAATAACTGTGGAGCAGGCTGAGTCTGTCCTGCACAGAAAGCGTGCATCGCGTGATCATTATCACTGACCACTCAGCCGATAGCGTATAATTTACAGTTCGACTGTATATGACGTAGAAACAAGACACAAAAAAACGCGTTCGACGCGCAGAACACGATGGGCACAACAGCAGCTGAAACGCTCAGTGTCGCCGGCAACATTTTCGTCGGTCAAACCGAGGCGCCATTGCTGGTGCGGCCGTATCTGTCGCGGATGACGCTGTCCGAACTGCACGCCGTCATGACCGGCGGCTTCGCGACGATCGCGGGCACCGTGTTCAAGATCTACGTCACGTTCGGGGTGAGTTGGTCGCGGTTTTTTTTGGGGGGGGGGGGGTTTGAATTGTGCTAATAATGAACTGTTGTTGTCGCGTCACAGCCTGGCCGAAGCCGTGTTCTCAACCTCAACACCCTGATCAGTGGTGTTCCCCCACCCTCTCCGTTTGACGAGTTGGAAAACAATTAGTGTGCGACATGTATGGTGATGCATGAGAAAATCCTGCCCATGTCGTGACTTCTGAGCACACACCCGTCTCACGCACGTTTCACCGCCACCGCTGTTCTCGTTTCATTTGGTTTGGCTGGAAACTATAGTTGAACTGTACCACCTGTCGCTGTTGTGCTGCTCATCTCGCATTGTCCCGCTGATTGGCTGCTTTTGAATTTTGACTCTTTAGTTGGTCCCGCCTGCCTGCCACTAACTGTAACTCGATGCAACCAGTAGGGTTGGCATGGTAAAAATACCGGTTTTTTTACCGGAAAAAAAACACGTATTTATACGCGTTTTTTTACCAGGGCAAAAATTGGTGCCTTGAAAAAAACGGGAAAAATACCGTTTCTGTATTTTTCAGGTTTTTTTCGTATTTTTCCGGTTTTTTTCAATTTCAGACCCTGAGTTTTTATATCATTTTTGATGAGAAAATGAGAAAATCTGTGACCAAGAAAAATATGATGACGAAATTGACACTGATGTTTTGAAAGAACTGTTAAGCGAGGTGCAAGAATCGGCTGGAGTAGGGTTAGGGGAAAAAAAAAAAATCCGGATTTTTTTTTTTAAATTAAAAAAAAAATTTTTTTTTAAAAAAAAATTTTTTTTTACAAGTTAGGTTTGTTCGAAGCGTCTCGTCGAGCTGAGTTCATCTAGACTATTTTCAGAACGATCCGGAAAACTATAAGAGCGAAAATCGTGTTTTATTGAAATTATGTCCATTTCATAGAGGGAAAGTTGCATTTTCAACAGTAAAACAGGACAATTTTCGACGTGTACTTGAATATTGAACCGTTCTTAGTTGTTCCTCTTTAGAAAATTACCAAAATTTGACTGTGTTCAAAAATTCCTGTTTGCTGTAGCTAAGTCGGCAACCCCTGTCGACCCGGTCGCCCCCCCAAGACACTTACTTTTAGGTTCAACCAGCTATGCTATCTGCCACATGGCGAGAGCCCACTCTTCAAATCATCGTATCGAAAACACGTACCATGATTTCGCGATCACGTTGCGGGCAACTGACAGACGCAAGTTTAACACGTTAGTTTAGCTCAGCACGCAAGTTTTAACATTTGGCCATGTTATCGGGTATCTGAAAAACGGTCGTGTGATGTGGTATTAACCAACATCTCCGCTCCAATTGTTTAACAATATATCGCACAACTCCATTGTAGACCTATAACATACGCCAATCAACAAAATATCATGTTCATCTCATGGCCTACCGACTGAAAAAACATGTTCTAAGTTGCAAGAAAACGATTTCTGAAACGATATTTCAATTCAGTTAAGTCATTTCAACGCTAAAAATTGACTCTAGAAGTCATCCAAATCGAAAAACATGGAGTACGTCGGTCAAAATGACCAAATAATGACATGTACCTAAGCACACAAAGAAGTTGGGAAGAAAATTTGGTTTGAACTTTCAAAAATTTATGCCATAAATCGAATTTTCAGAGCAAAGTAGAAGAAAAATTTTTCAAAATTTTTTTTTTAAGTTTGAAAAAAAAAATCCAAATTTTTTTTTTTAAAAAAAAAACGAAAAAAAAAATAAAAAAAAATTTTTTTTTTTCAAAGCCCCTAACCCTAGGCTGGAGCTGCCGAGCTGAGCTGAAAATTTCAAAAATTCCAAATGTCGCTCAAAATTGTCTTTCTCACACAATTCTTTTTGTTTTCTTTTTGAAATTAAATTAAATTAAATAAATGGTAGAATTTAAGGGGTAAAAATTTTTTTTGTTTTTTTGTTTATAAATAAGAAAAAAAAAAATTTTTTTTGTTAAAAAAATTTTGGTAATAAAAAATTCTGAAAGCTGTTTTCACAAATCCTGTTTCAAGTTTAAAGTCGGCTGCGAAAAATATGGGTGTTTTACAACTTTTTGGCTTTCGTTTTTTTCCGGTAAAATTACCGTAATTTTACCGGTAAAAATACAGGTTTTTTTACCACGATTTGAAAAAAACGGTATTTTGCCAACCCTAGCAACCAGTCAGATGTCTCGTTCGAGTCAGAGTCCAGATGGCAAATGTTTTGTATGCAAAAAAGGCATGATATTTGTCAGTTTCACTATTTGAATGTCACCGGCTGTTTTGATTGTTTTAAAACTGGTTTTCTGACGCTGATTCTAACGCTTTTACAAAGTGACGTCGTTTCAGTGTATTTTCTGCTCAGATTGAAGAAATTTTCAGTTCATTTGTCAAATGTGAAAACAAAAATTGAGAGCCGAGAAACCGAACCCACATAAAATCAACGAACCAACCCATTTTTGCCGACTTTTCCAGGCCTGTGGTAATCACTTACTATCGGCGAGTGTCATGTCAGCACCGGCTGCTCTCGCAGTCGCGAAAATCGTCTACCCGGAGCGGGAGGTATCGCGAACGAAAAAGATCGACGACCTGAAATTGGATCGTGGGTAGGGATTTCGATTTTGATTTCTTCATTTTTTAGTTTCAAAAAGCTAAAATATGAACACACGCACGCTCATTGGCTTCATCGTGTCGGTACGCGACCAATTAGCGCACCCCGAAAAAAAGGTCGAGTTTTAAATAATGCAGATGTTGCAGTAGTGAAAAACGACCACAACGGGCAAACAAGAAGCTCTGAAAAAATACAGTGGCAGTTCATAAGACGTCTTTTTTGTTGTATCTGATTTTATCAAGTTTTGGTCTTTTTCGGTAGTTTTTCCTTTATTTCGATGAATTTTGATATGTTCGATTGAAATCAGCTATCAAAATAGCACACCAAACAAAAAATAGACTTCCAAATCAGTCATCAAACTACCTACTTTTAAAGCGACTGTATTTTAAAAAACCCGTCTGTACATTTTTTCTTAGAAATTTGTCGTTTTCTTCATTCAGTGAATGCATCAATCCTTTTTTTTTGTTCAAACTTTTTCCAGTGAACACACGAACGCCCTGGAGGCGATTGCGACCGGCGCCACCAGCGGCATTTACCTGGTGCTGAACATTGCCGCCAATCTGATATCATTCCTCGCCTTGTTGGCGTTCGTCAACGGCGTCATCGGATATCTCGGCGAATGTCTGAACATCGAGGGGCTGACGCTCGAGGTGAGTTATTAGCAGCAGACCAACTGGTCTGGTGTTGATTTTTTTTAAATTTTGAATTTGAAGAAAGAAACAGTTACCCGGGCGATGGGCGCAACTTTCCGTTTGCGACTTGCTCCAAATCACCAAAAGAATCTCTGGTTTACGGTACAACCACACCGTCGCACAGTTCTTTAAACTGTGGTAACTGTAATTTTTGCCCATTCCTTCAGGCCCTCTGGGGCTACGTGTTCTACCCAGCCGCGTTCTTGATGGGCCCGGGCACGGCGGGCGATACGGACACCGACCAGGTGTACGTGTTGGCCGAGTTGATGGGCATAAAGACGTTCGTGAACGAATTTGTTGGATACAATAAAATGGGACAGTACATCGCGTCCGGCAAGATGACCGTTAGTGTGGTTTTGGTATTGGTATTCGGGGAATCACTCGATTGGTTGGTTCGTTGGTTCGTTTGGGAATATCTCCAATTGCTGACTAAATGGTCGGTATAATGCAAGGGATTGACGGTTTCAAAGGGGTTTTATGTTTATTTGAAAAAATGTTTGCTTTTCGCTGTTGTCTCCCAAATCTTTTCGCTAGAACTTGGCAAAAATTGGTATTGCTTGCTCGTTTTTTTGTTTCCAGACGTAATGAAACAGTGAACCGAGAAACTCATAGTGATTACCTCTCTCCGCGACGATCACCGATCCACCTGCGTTTCTGTGTCTCTCTCACTGCAGGCGCGCACGCGTCTCGTCGCGACGTACGCCCTGTGCGGCTTCTCCAATCTCGGCTCGGTCGGCGTACAGCTCGGCGGCATCGGCGCCATGTGCCCGGAGCGACGCTCGGCTCTGGCGCAGGTGGTCGTGCGCGCGTTGCTCGCCGGCTCGTTGGCCTGCGCGATGACGGCGTGTGTCGCTGGTAGGTGTTGCGATGGGATTGAGTGGTTATAGGGGGGGGGGGTTAGAGAATTGAAGAACTTTTGAAATGGAAAACAAACTCTGAGGTTTGTTTCGCCCGCTTGTTTGCTACCCTTTGATAGTCTAGAATCGGAATCCGCACACTTACAGCAGAATTTTTTCTAACAGCTGTGTTCTTTTCCGGCTTTTTATAACGGCGGACAGCTAATTTCTGCCGTTTTTTGTGTTACTCAATCTGTTATTTAAAAAAATTCGCACTCTTTCTCTCAGGAATCCTGACGAGCGAAGTGGTCGACTGCGTTGGCTACACCGCGCAGCAGAACTGCACCCGATTGGCGCTGTACAGTGATTTTGCTGGTTTTATCGGGAACTAGTGATAATCTTGTGAACTTCTTGCAGATTCTCTATATTTTATTGACATCTTCACGCGGTAGCTGTGTTTCTTTTCAGATGATGTTTTGTCACTATATTGCACAATCTCACATGAAATGCCTTACATTCTGAAGAATCGTTTTATAAAATTGAGTCGAGAAAGCACTCATTCCGCCCTGGTCGCCCTAGCTAATTTGTGGTATTAGTTGATTGGTTGTTTACGGACACACGTGTGAGTGCGTGACCAACCAATCAAAAAAATTTGCTAGGCCGACTACAAAATATGTTTAATTACAAAGAGAAAAAAAACGATAATCACACAAAAAATTCGTCGACAAATCCTCTCGCTCACGAACAGCACCGTGGCCACCAGACATCCGCCGACGAGCAGCGCAAACGCGCCGCACAACAGCGTCAAATCCAACGGGTTGCCCAGTCCCCGAGCCGCTAGCGAAGAACGACCGATGCAGTATTTCGTAGTCTCTGCCACGTGGTGCCATTCGACGGTTAGCATGTCGATCAAGACTGGCATCAAATCGAGTATTGCCGTGTTGACGCGCTCCAAAAGCTCCTCATTATCCTTCCTGAACAGAAAACCCATCTGGTACACCCCAAGGCCGGTCGCGTTCACCGTCGTCACACTACACGAGCCGTTGATGGCGCGGAAAATCGTGTAAAAATCGTCCAGCATCACGAAGCCGCCCGTTTTTATGGCGTTTATCCAGCTTCGCTGGTTCCCATCAGTGACGATCGGGTATTTCTTCAGTGCCGCTTTCAAACGACTGATGATTTCGGTGTTGTTGTCGACTCGGAGTGTCTCGGTGACGAAATTCTCCTCGTCATGCAGCATCAGTCGCAGTCGGCCCGACTCGATTTGGGTGACGACGTCGAGCAACGGAATTTCGCTCGGCGCGATGTAGGTCGGCCGAACCAATAGCGTTAGAAAATAGTTTTGATAGAGGGATAGCGTGAAGATTGACAGAATCGACGTCATCATCAGCAGCAGCGCGTAGCTGAACGACGGCTGCGGTTGATTGTTCTGGCGGCTGGATTTTCGTCGACTTTCCGTCTTGATCGGATTCTGATTCATGACGTGCTCGAAAATTGCCCATCGGCTAATTTCTGCTCGGTCGGGGTTGGGATCTGAACAAAAGGCGATTCGAGGTCTTTTATGCGACTGGACTGGTCGCTGATTGGTCGGCAACACTTTGCACCTCACGCTCCCGTGCTTCTTTTTCGAAGAACGGGATCCGGATTCCATTAAAAAAACAAATCCAGCCAGTTGTTATTTTCTGTGAACAAATAAGCTCTGTTCTGCATTCGTGGATCGGTTTCTTTCACTGTTGCCGACTCACCCATTTTCGCATCGATCATCGATTCGGACGCTCGTTTCCACGCGGTCGCCGCGAGCATCAGCACCGAGATGACCGTGGCGATGCACAGCCACAGGTGCGGCTGGAACACGCGCACGACGTGCAGCATCTCGCCGAGTTCATCCATCAAGTCGCGAGCGATCACAAAGACCGGATTCGTCTGCAGCAATGGATAGGCGAGCTCGAAGTCGTCCTGAACACACAGAACAGAAATGCCGTTTTGATTCGATCCTCCAAGCTCAAATTGGGTACATTGGGATTTGATTGAAGGGGGCCCCATCGAAACAAACGAGCTGATCAGCGTTTATTGCACTCAAACGAAATACCCCTTCATTGCGCCCCACGTTTGTTCCCCTCCTTATGTTCTAACTATGCGTGTGTCGTTTATCGATTGCCCACAACGTGCGTGTGCACAAACGGCAGTAAATAGCGTGTTTCATTTGAGCATGACTTTCATTTCGGTTGTTGGTGTAGTCGGTTTTTACCCATAAACTTGAGGTAAATAGCGAGAGCCCAGTCGGCACAATGACATGCGGCTACTCAGCCTCTATGGGAGGTTTTTGGAATAAGTCGCTCAAAAGAGCGACAAAATTATCAAAAGTACAGTTCAATGCGTGAAGGTGCCTCACATGCATAAAAATTTCAATCGCGGTGCAAAGATGTCGCGGCAATTGCAAAGTGCGGCATTAGTGCTTTTCAATATATACTGTGACTGTGACATCGTTGCACCACGATTGAAATTTTTAACACGTGAGGTAGGCGGTACCTTCACGCACTGAAATGCAGCTTTAATAGTTTTGCCGCTCTTTTGAGCGACTTATTCCAAAAATTTTCCCCAGAGGGTGAGCAGCCGCATGTCATTGTATTGACTGGGCTCTCGATATTTACCTCAAGTTTCTGGGTAAAGACCGACTACATCAACAACCGAAATGAAAGTCATGTTCAAATGAAACACGCTATTTACTGGCGTTTGTGCACATGTGGGTAATCAAAATTTTTGGTGTATTTTTTCATTCAAACTTGCGAGTGCTCTGGCTGAACGATTGATTTGATTGAAGAGTTCTATCTATTACAGATCTATTAGTGTAGGTTCCCTGAATTCTGAATACCGAATTGGCCGAACCGACACCAACAAAGCAAGACACATCAAATGCTGCGCAACAAGTGGCTTTATTAGGTGTCGTTCAACTGTAAAAAGTTCTTGCATCACCAAACCAACCAACCTTTCTGAAGTGAATAAATGATCACTTTTTAGAGGCCCGACGAGGACGCACCTGATAATTTGCGGTGTACGAATAGATCCAAGCGTTCGTGTCGACGGTGCCATCCCAAATCTTGCCAATTTGGTTAGTCCACTTGAACGTTGCTGGCGAATTGTTCACTTTCTTCCCCAACGGGTGCACTTCGAACGGGTACACATGAAACTCGATTGGCTCCTCCAGATAATGACAAATCAAGCGGAGAACCGATAATTCGACCGTTTCGCCGGGGCACCGCGGTGAAGTGCAGTTTTCTTGGAACAAGGTTTCCGCCACCTTTGCGTCGATACCGATTTTCATTTTTTTTCATTTGTTTTCAGATGTATGAATTTTTGTGATGTGAAGTCTTGTTTTTGATCATTTTAATTGCTTTTTAAAAAATGCTCGGAATAAATGATGCGTCAGAACGAAAATTTTTAGATCCGACTAAAATGGTCGATCAATAAATGCATTTTCCGGTGTTTGTTCAATGTTTACGTTTGCTTGCTTCTTTGTTCCTGAGCGTATCAACTTACTCGTTTTCATGTTTTCTGGACACAGGAAGCAAGGGGCACCGCGTTATGCGTCAACCTGGTAAAACCCCAAACAAAAAAACCCAAGTTGTTACATGTTCGCACTGCGAACATGATGCGCTTCAATGTACGTGTTTTTTTGTTGACATTTTTTAATTCGATTTAGCAGTTGAACAAATTTGTCTCACCTATCTTGTTTGAAACCTGATATATCAAGATACATGTGGGTATGACTCTCCGCTTTAGATTCACTCAGCTGAGCACTGTACGGTTTCAGAACTGTGATGATGATGTGGCAAACGGGTTTTATTCAAGTGTATAGAAAAACAAGCGTTTCGCTTATGTCAATTCCATGCCAATCATTAGCAGAAAAACTTACTTGATTTGCGATTTGAGAACACAAAGCAAGTAAACGGAAACAAAAGAGCACCGAACACAAGAGCAAGATAAATTTGTTTTCAGAGGTCCAGTTGAATATCGCTTAGTTCTTCATAGTGTCGATGATTCCACAATCGACTGATCATCAGAACCGGAGCAATAAGCAGCACGGAAAGCTAGAAAGCTTTTTCTTTCAATAAACAATCGAAATCCGTGTGCTTTTTCAAGTGAAACTCACCAATAGTATGGTCACGACGACCATGAATGCGACCACTGTTTTGCTGGCAACTGAATAAAAAACAAAAAATCACAACCATCTATGCTTGGGTTGGCTTGTGGCCACGCATATGTGCGTAAAAACGATGTTCTACGTCAGTTTTTTGCTTTGTGGGCTGCGGACTGACACCGCGAGGGCTGGACACTGTTTTTGCGGTTTCGCCCGGTAAGCGAAGACCGCGGCGACCCCCGGGTTCGTCAGTTCGACAAGTCGCTGCCATTACCACCCCTCGGCGCACGTGCATTTTTGAGACTGTGCGGTCTGGCGACTTGTCGAACTGACGAGCCCGCGGTCGCCGCGGTCTTCGCTTACCGGGCGAAACCGCAAAAACAGTGTCCAGCCCTCGCGGTGTCAGTCCGCAGCCCACAAAGCAAAAACTGACACAACCATCTATGTTTTTTCAACGATGTTGGACGGACCTTCTCAGCAGAAACACAAAAAAAGAACGAAATCTTTCCCGCCTTTTCTCCGTCGATAGAACGTCGTTTCCGAATCGATCGGGCAGGGCTCCACCAGTGAGCTCTCGCGGTCTTCCCACTCTTGAAAGTCGCGCAGATAACAATAAAAGTCACCACCAGTAAACTCAAACATCGTCGCCGAGCCATTATGAAACTGGATCGAACCACAAACGAAGTCCGTCTCTTCGAAGCATCGCTGCATGCAATCGTCCAGTGTCGTGACGTTTGTCGCCAGTTTCGCGTAGTTGGACGTGTCGAAGCCGACGTCGTCGACATCATTGTCATTGTTGACGAGACAGCCGTGTTGAGTGGCTAGCCAACCTGGACATTGAAAAGCGGGCAAATAAACAAAAGTCAAATTCATTGGAATGATGAATGAAAAAAACTGAACGGTTCGTCGATCTTGCGTCTTGGGGTGACCTGCAAAATGGCCTGCATTTTTTTGAAATTGAGATTATAATTGGCGTGAGGACAATTTTGGCTAGGGGCGATTATGGCTTGGACGGAACGAACTCGGGCGGTCGACCACCAAACACGTTATTCAAAATAATTATTATCCAAGTTTGTGCCCGCGTTTATATAACAGCCATTTTAGTTGCAAAATATCAGCATGACAATCTTGTCATTATCAAACAACTGCAGGATTACCAAATTTCACTGAACTGCAAAGTGAAAATCATGTACCTCGTGCTACGTCACTCCCTCACCTGCCTCCAAATGACTGCAGCTGACAGGACGACACAAACACAAAAACAACGCGACAGACAGTAAATTAAGCGGCATTTTACGTCACGAAATTAAAAAAAAATATACAATCACATTTTGCTGATGTGCGCAGCAGGTTGGAAACTGCATTCTCCGCGCATTTCTTTCTTTTTATTCGTGGTTTCAGTTCAATTTCAAATCACGACAGGTGGTGCAAACATAAACCGGCAACATATTGTGTAGCTAACATCAGTGAAATCTCAAACGACGCTTTGCATAAAATTGCTCTGTTTGCTGCCTGGAAGGCATAAAACGCACAACGCCGGACATTTCACAAAATTTTATTTTTCAAAAAATTTTGTTTTATTTCATATCTAACAGCAAAATGCCAAACACTTTCGGGTTCAGCGTGCCTTCAACAACAAAATGACAAACTCGGTTCATACCGGAACAAAAAAAACAATACCCGTGAACAATGACCACAAGAGAATGATGACACAAGATTTGACAAAGAAACCCAAACCAAATGAAGGAAAACAATCGCACAAACAAACCAATCACAAAAGATCTGCCAAACAACAATCCATCCGCCACTCAATCGTCATCCGTGCTGCCATCGCCACCATTTCCATCCTCATTTCCAATTCGTTTCTCGCTCATCGCCGCCAACTTTCGCTCCAAGACCGCTTTCGCCTTCATGCTCTGTTGCGCCCGCAACTGCAGTCGTTTCGCGACCTCCGGTGTCATTTGTTGCACGGAGTTCACCATGTGCACAATCTCAACGAGTCTGTGTTCGAGTTTCTCCAGCAATTCCGGTTTCTCCGCGCACAGCAGCTCGAGATACGGGCGAAGCGATTTCGGCGACGGTTTCAGATGACTCGCCGCGTGATAGATCGCAGCCAGCGCTAGTTGTGTGGGACTGTAGCTGAAACGACGAACGAACATCGACACCGACATGCAAACGAACGTCGTTGGTTTTGTTTGCATAATGGAAGTTTTGTGATTGTGTCGATGTGAACTGGCCATGAAATGAAAAAATTGAATTGAACATGAAAGCCCTGGAGCCAGTTTTATGGAGCCGACTGGTGAGACCCAATCAATCACTGAGCTCAATTCAACAACAGCCAATCAGCATGATTCCCCATGATTTACAGTTCGACAGTGAAAAATCGGATAACCAAAACAACGCACAGAAACGGCGCGTCACTCTGCAGTGCTCGCTCGAAGAATTGGGAATCCGCCGCAGGTCTCAGCAGTTCAACGTCGCCAAAGTCGGGACAGCGAGTTTTCAGATCGATCAGGTGTCCCTCCAACGGGCGATACGGTGCGTGGACGGTCAGTTGATAGTGCAGCTTCGCCATGATCACCGGCTCGAGGTTGAGAATTCTGAATAATGAAACACGATCAGTGAATGTGAATATTCCCGGTTTTTTAACGTGTCAGACTGAAATGACGCCATGCGCTCTAAAACATGCGTCCGCCAAGCACAACAACGTTTTGTTCAGTTTCAGACTTTCAATTTGGCTCCTCTCTTCACGTGAAAAACAAACGTGAAGACGTAAAATCAAACTAAAATTCGGATTTGTTTTATAGCAAATGACGTCGTATCAATTCGACATGCTAGAGTAGATCTAGCTTGGCTCAGTATTTATTCCTACGTCTGGCCAGCTCGACGCGGCCAATAATCAATCACCGTGGAATAAAACTCAAGAATTTCATTCACATAATTTTGACAGCTTGATTCCGTGTTATGTCAATGCTGGGCGAAAAAAACAGCAAAAAACACAACACCAAAACCGACATCTCCGTGTTGCTGTCCGGATCGCCGGTGCGAAGGTTCCTGACGAACTCGTCAATAGTGACGTTGAACTCGTCAACTTTGCACGCCAAATAGAAGCACGCCATCATGACGTTCTTGCACATGTACTCCATCGCCGAGTGGTGCAGGTAGAAACGACGGAAATAGGTAAACGCCGTCCAAACGACCGACGGCCACATTGGAGGCTAGAAACGGGGGTGAAATCTGCGGCGATAATAATGCCAATGTGCTCACGTTTTCCTTCTAGTTCGTTTTGTGTTAGTTCATAAATTTCTGTCCTGCATCAAAATTGCACAACGAAACTGTAAATCCTACTTCGTAATCAACGGACTCATTGATTACTTCTGTTCAGCTCGACTCAATCCACCCAATGAGCCCATTGCAAGATTCAAATACCAGAATGCACAAATCACATGTTTTTCAGTTTACTTTAATTGTGATTTAAATAACCGCCGTTCCAAGCAACATTCAACCTGAAAATCCTTTGCAAATCGAAGTCCAGTCGCCATGACCAGTTTGCACAGCTGCTGCTCCTCCTCAACGTTCAACAAATCGCGGCTGACATCGTTTTCGGTCTCCTCAACCTCATCCATGTCAGCATTCGACGCAGACGCGATCACCGATGTGTACCTGCAAGGTTTTTTGTCGTTTTTTTAATTAATTTTTTACTTTTAGTCAGACACACGGCCATCAGAACTCGGTTGCAGTTTGAGTTTTTGGGCTCAAAGTTGCGGAAATACCGTTGTAAGACGACACTGTGTTCATTCCACTAGTTTTCGAGCGCGGTTTCTTGCTGCGAGCAATTTGATGCTTTGTAATGTTAATGTATCTACAGTCGAACTCGTAAATTATACGGAATCAGCTGATTGGTTGGGATCATAGTATGTATGCTTTCTGTCTAAACCAAACTCGCCGCCCATAGCAATGTCTGCACAGAAAGCAATCATTCCGTGATCCCAACCAACCAATCAACTAGTTTTGTCGCGTTTGTAGCGCAGGTGTAAGGCTTTCGTCTACCGTTCTGTAGGTGGATAGTTCGAACCCCGCTGCGGACAAGACACACAATGGAGAAACTAAAGTGACCAATAATAACACCTAATGGTCTACTCCCTCCAGAGCCGAGGGTAAATTGGGCTCGGGGCAGTATCGCCCGTTTCCGCCGGAGTTTGGTACCTTAGGGTTTTCGGAACCGGTGCGCGAACAAATAAAAAAATAAACTAATTCCCTATAATTTAGAGTTCAACTCGACTGTAAACTGCGTGCATTCCGTCCTCTGGACACACGAAATGGACACACACAGTCTTCTCATAAAAATAAATCACTTGTGTTCAATCAAATCAATCAATTGTCGTACTGTTTTCTTCCCTTTTCAATTCATTTCCGCCTTGCAACACATTCTATCTTTTTTTGATTCATTGACGATTGGCAAAAAAATGAACGGTCGTGACGTGAGATCAGATTGTCAAAACAAATTCCGCAGCAATAACAAAATTTTCAAAAGCAAACCTGTCACAAAAACGTTCATGTGCTTTCACGCGGAGCTCCTGCATCTCCGCAGGCGACTCAAATGTCCAGTGGTTCAGCTGCGTGCTTGATGAATACATTTTGTTGTTCTGCAAAAACCACAACGACAAAATTAAAACATATTCTATTAAAAAAGTTAGTAATGTGTTGCCGTAACGTGGTATAAGCGATACACCGTGGGTAAGGAAGGATTAGGCATAGGGTTAGACAAAAATTCAAATTTTTTAAATAAAAAAACGATTTTTTTTGTTGTTTTTTTACTAGTTAGGTTCGTTCGAAGCGTCTCGTCGAGCTGAGTTCAGCTAGACCATTTTCAGAATCAGAACGATCCGGAGAACTATAAGAGCGAAAATTGTGTTTTATTGAAATTTTGTCCATTTCATAGAGGGAAGTTGCATTTTCAACAGCAAAACAGAACAATTTTTGACGTGCACTTGAATATTTAACCGTTATTAGTTGTTCCTCTTCAGAAAATTACCAAAGTTTGGCGGTGTTCAAAAATTCCTGTTTGCTGTAGCTAGGGTTGGCAAAATACCGTTTTTTTTCAAATCGTGGTAAAAAAAATCTGTATTTTTACCGGTAAAATTACGGTAATTTTACCGGAAAAAAACGAAAGCCAAAAAGTTGTAAAAACCCACATATTTTTCACAGCCGACTTAAACTTGAACCAGGATTTGTGAAAACAACTTTCAGAATGCTTTTTTCAAAATATCGTGCACCAACAAAGAAAATAAATTATGTTTGGGCTTGAAAACCCAAAAGGTCAGCAATAAATCGAACATTATCTTTTGCTCAATCGTTTATATTCCACCAATTACACAGGAAAAACCACAGCGTTTTCACCGGACAGTCTTTGGTCACAATAGACGAACACAATTTGCTGCAATAACGCAATTAAACCGAATTTAGAGTCAGTTCAGATCAAAAAGAAAACAAATCAGTAATTGTGTAAGAAAGACAATTTTGAGCGACATTTGGAATTTTTGAAATTTTCAGCTCAGCTCGGCAGCTCCAGCCGATTCTTGCACCTCGCTTAACAGTTCTTTCAAAACATCAGTGTCAATTCCGTCATCATATTTTTCTTGGTCACAGATTTTCTCATCAAAAATGATATGAAAACTCGGGGTCCGAAATTGAAAAAAACCGGAAAAATACGAAAAAAAACGGAAAAATACAGAAACGGTCTTTTTCCCGTTTTTTTCAAGGCACCAATTTTTGCCCTGGTAAAAAACGCGTATAAATACGTGTTTTTTTACCGGTAAAAAACCGGTATTTTTACCATGCCAACCCTAGCTGTAGCGAAGTCGGCAACCCCTGTCGGTCGGCCGGGATAGAACATGTTTTTCAGTCGGTAGGCCATGAGATGAACATGATATCTTGTTGATTGGCGTATGTTATATGTCTACAATGGAGTTGTGCGATATATTGTTAAACAATTGGAGCGGAGGTGTTGGTTAATACCACATCACACGACCGTTTTTCAGATACCCGATAACATGGCCACATGTTAAAACTTGCGTGCTGAGCTAAACTAACGTGTTAAACTTGCGTCTGTCAGTTGCCCGCAACGTGATCGCGAAATCATGGTACGTTTTTTCGATACGATGATTTGTAGAGTGGGCTCTCTCTCGCCATGTGGCAGATAGCATAGCTGGTTGAACCTGAAAGTAAGTGTCTTGGGGGGGCGTAGAGATGTCAAAAAAAATCCTATTTTTTTCTTAAAAAAAAAAATTTAATTTTTTTTCAAATCAAAGTTGTTCAGAATTTTTCAGGGAGTCCGAATATCACCATCTGAGGAGCCACCGACTTACCATATGACCCCCACTTGTATGGGAGGAGGGTGAAAATTTCAGACTTGGTTTCGGCGACCCCATTTTCCCACCGACGACATCACGTCTCGTGTTTTGCCTCTCAATTCACCTCAAATAACACGGAAACAAGTTCAACAACAAACCGGTGTGATCATGCTGACGACACGAGGCGAAACAGCAACGAGCAACCAACGAACCAACAAAAAAAATCGACCTTTCGAGATCCTGAAAAACGATGCATAAATGTGAGTTCTCTGCTTCTATCTCACCTTAGCGGCATCGGAATTTGTTGAACTAGCCTTTGCGACGCTCAAGTACTTCAATGCGCGAGTCGATCATCACTCACCAAGGCTGAAAACAGTCGATAAATCGATCCAGAATACCACCTGCAGCGTTGAAGACTAAGTGACAAGGTAAAGTCAAAGAAAATTTTTGTTGAACTTTCGAAAAATTATACCAAAAACGGCATTTTCAGGGCACATTAAAGAAAAAATTTCAAAAATTTTTAATAAAAAAATTAAAAAATGCTCATTTTTTTACTTTAAAAAAATAAAAAAAAATTTTTTTTGACCGTTACATCTCTAGGGGGGCGACCGGGTCGACAGAAGGGGTTGCCGACTTAGCTACAGTAGAGATGTAAGGGTCAAAAAAAAATTTTTTTTAAATTTTTTTTTTAAAAAAAAGTTAAAAAAATGAGCATTTTTTTTATTTTTTTTATTAAAAATTTTTGAAATTTTTTCTTTAATGTGCCCTGAAAATGCCCTTTTTGGCATAATTTTTCGAAAGTTCAACAAAAATTTTCTTTGACTTTACCTTGTCACTTAGTCTTCAACGCTGCAGGTGGTATTCTGGATTGATTTATCGACTGTTTTCAGCCTTGGTGAGTGATGATCGACTCGCGCATTGAAGTACTTGAGCGTCGCAAAGGCTAGTTCAACAAATTCCGATGTCGCTAAGGTGAGATAGAAGCAGAGAACTCACATTTACGCATCGTTTTTCAGGATCTCGAAAGGTCGAAATTGCACTGGCTGCCACTGCAAGCGTAACTTCGTTGGTTGCTCGTTGCTGTTTCGCCTCGTGTCGTCAGCATGATCACACCGGTTTGTTGTTAAACTTGTTTCCGTGTTATTTGAGGTGAATTGAGAGGCAAAACACGAGACGTGATGTCGTCGGTGGGAAAATGGGGTCGCCGAAACCAAGTCTGAAATTTTCACCCTCCTCCCATATGAGTGGGGGTCATATGGTAAGTCGGTGGCTCCTCAGATGGTGATATTCGGACTCCCTGAAAAATTCTGAACAACTTTCATTTTTAAAAAAAAAATTTAAAAAAAAAATTAAAAAAAAAATGGAAAATTTTTTTTCTTGACATCTTTAAGCTACAGGAAAAAGGAATTTTTGAACACAGTCAAATTTTGGTAATTTTCTAAAGAGGAACAACTAAGAACGGTTCAATATTCAAGTGCACGTCAAAAATTGTCCTGTTTTACTGTTGAAAATGCAACATTCCCTCTATGAAATGGACATAATTTCAATAAAACACGATTTTCGCTCTTATAGTTTTCCGGATTGTTCTGAAAATAGTCTAGCTGAACTCAGCTCGACGAGACGCTTCGAACGAACCTAACTTGTAAAAAAAAAATTTTTTTAATTTTTTTTTTTTAAATCCGGATTTTTTTCCCCTAACCCTAAACGGGAGTCATTCGGGAGGCGCTTGCAAATCATATGTGGTTCTTCGGATTCCCTGATTGATTTAGCACAACTTTGATTTTTGAAATTTTTTTTAATTAAAAAAAAACAAAAATGGCGATTTTTGTTTTTTTTTTAACAACCCTAGTGGACCCGGTTGGCACGTTTTATGATATTACGCTCCAGTTAACTCACGCTCCACAATTGGATGTTCTCGGACATTGCTAAAACGGACCTAAACCTAAAAACCAAACCTAAACCTAATCTTAAGCAAAACCTGTTCCTAACCTAATCCTAACCTAAGCCAAGCCTTTTTAAGAAAGCAAGAATGAAAATAACTGCGTTTTGAACGAGTTTATGTTGAGTGCGGAGTAGGGTTGTTGAAAAAAACAAAAATCGTCATTTTTTTTTAATTTTTTTTTTTTTTTAATTTCAAAAATCAAAGTTGTGCTAAATCAATCAGGGAGTCCGAAGAACCACATATGATATGCAAGCGCCTCCCGAATGACTCCCATATGACGGAACTTTGCAGATTTTGTTTTGGTGACCTCAATTACCCCTTTTCCAAACCGTCACCATGCCTCTTCTTGTGTTTTGACCTCCAAAACGTCACTAATTGTCCCCAGCTAAACTAATGCTAAAGTGAAGACAAACATACCGCCTTGAAATTCGATCAATTCTTCTGATGGTGTTGCGACGACACGACACGAAGCAGCAAGCAACCAGACAACGTAGCGCTTGCAAACGGAGCAGCGAGCACAATCGGACGCTCTGCGAGGCGAATCGTCACCTTATCTGCATCGGAAATGGTAGGCCAAGCTTTGGGACGCTCAAAAACTTCATCGCAGATGTTGTCGTAGCCTAAAATCAGTCGGTAAAACGGCCTAAAATCGACTGCTAAAGGTTTTACGAGGTATAATCAAAGAAAATTTTTGTTGAACTTTCGAAAAATTTTGCCAAAATTGAGGTTTTCAGAGCATATTAGAGGAAAATTTTTCGAATTTAAAAATCGGCATTTTTGTTTTTTTTAATCACTTTTTTTTTAAAAAATTTTCATTTTTGTTTAACAACCCTAGTGCGGAGCGTGTGCACGCGCGCCAGTGGATCATGAGCAATGAGCAATGCGGATGCGGGGCAGGTGCATATCATAATGAAGCTTTGCGAGTGGACCCGCGCTTGATTCGCTTTTTTTTTTTAATATTTGAAGCACGCCCCCCACCGATTCCGGAAACCCGAAGGTACCAAACTCCGGTGGGATTGGGGAACGGACGGCTCACCATCCCGTGGAACCAATACCCTCGCCACGTGAGGGGGACAGCCTCTAAGCCCCGCTGTATTGCGCGAGTACAATCTGTGTCGCAAAGACAAAATCGTTTTCTTGATGCAGAGAAAGGCAACGAGGAGCGCGCGCAACGCAGACACTGAGTCACAGAGAATAAAAGAAGAAACATAAAAGACAAAAATCGAAAAGCAAGACAATCCAGTTTAGTTCTTTTTTTACACTTCGGTCGAGAGAAATGGTGCTGGATGCGAACAAGGCCGAAGCGGAGCGATGCGTCGAAATCGCACAGTCGCGTCTGCGTGCCGGAGACACAGAAAAAGCGCTCAAGTTTCTCCGTAAAGCCGATCAACTGCATCCATCGCCGACGATTAAAAGTGGGTTTTTTGTTTCCTCAGATTTTTTCTTTGTTTTTTGTGAAGGTCTGACCCTGGCCTGCTGAGTCTTCGTGTTGAGTGTGACACGCGGATTGTGCTGATGGAGGGGCAGGGCATACGGTGAAAAAACAGAGATCGATATTTTTTTCAAAATCGCCAGGATAGAATTTGAATGGTAGATTTTTGCTTTATGGCGTTAATTTAATGAGAAATTGTAAACTTTTGGCGCATTAACCTTAGCTGAACATACCCGAGTGAGGCAATAAATGGTCACCAGGGCGAACTGCGCGTAACGATGAAAAATTTTAGAAGTTGCACTGGGAAATACAGTTTTCGATGAACAATTTTTGAACATCTTGATTTTGACTAAAAATTCTAGGGTGCAAATTTTTTCTTTTTCTAAAAACTCGGATGCAAATGGCCAAAAAGGATGCAAATTGCACCCATTTTGACGCAAAAAAACCATTCGGTTGTATTTTCAAAACTCTTCTCTTTTACCTGTGGGAAATTTTAAAACTCTGAGCGTGGCTTTTGGTCCAAACACCGATTTGTTTTCATTTCATGCACGATCACAAGACAAACACATTTTGCAAAAAACGGATTGTGGTTGTTATGCAGAAGGGTCTTGATTGTACTGTTTTGTTTCGGTTTTTTGATGGGGCGGCAAATCCGAAATTGCCGAATTGGGGAGAGGAGGACCCATAGTTGTTCTAGGGGGGGGGGCCGGCCTAGGGTTAGGGGAAAAAAATCCGGATTTTTTTTTAAATTAAAAAAAAATTAAAAAAAAATTTTTTTTTTACAAGTTAGGTTTGTTCGAAGCGTCTCGTCGAGCTGAGTTCATCTAGACTATTTTCAGAACGATCCGGAAAACTATTATCTAAAAATGCGGAGGACGCATATAAAAGGAGGAATATGGCTTTGTGTAAGCAGTGAGAAACTTTTTTGCTTCACAACTATTTTCAAGTTTCTGATGTGGTACACACGGATACAAGTACATAAGAGCCATATTTTTGCGCCGTTTATTCACTATTTCGGTTGCACATGTACTTTGTAGACAATTAAAACTTCAACATTTGCGGTATTTCAGGCATTTAGCGACCACTAAAACCACTAAAATAACGATCAGACTTCAGATCGCTGATACTGGTTTGCCCAGGACAAAGTGTATCGCAGAGGCATTAGGGAACGCAAGGTCTCATTTTGTGGCAAAGGCAACGACTCACAGGACAGACCTAGGTTTTTTTTTCAAAAAGTCGGTTCTGCAATTTGCAGAAATTTGGTAAAAAATTTCTGCAAATGAAATTTGGTTTCTGCAAATTTCAAAAACACGACAAAAATGGTTTTTGTGCTTGTTTAATGTCATTTTTTTCGCTCTGAGCATCATTTCTCAACGATGCGCAGAATTGCAATTGCCAATTGCATCGTTTTACCGCAGAATTTTTCAAATATTCAGAAAAAGAACACCAAAACCAAACCAGATTGCCAAACCAAACAAATCACCAATCATTCGTTTCAAATCATTCAACCTAATTCAGAGACTTCAAAGCGTTGCTGCAGATAAGCACATAAGCTTTATTGTTGATGACGTACGCACAGCTATGTAGGTACATACCAGTGACAAAAAGGTATTGTCTTCCGTTGATTTTCACCCTCCTCCCCCAGTTCCAAAAAACCCGAAGGTACCAAAGTCCTGTAGATTGTTGTAGGAGGAGTGTGGATATTGGCTGAACCGTCCGTTCCGTGAGCCATTGCGTTCGCCACGAAAAGGGGACATTGCCTTCGCCACAAGAAGAGAACATTGCCTTCGCCAATGCATGCATCTGCGCAACGCTTTGTCCATGGCAAAGCAGTGTCAGTGATCGAAGATGTAATCTTTAATTTGGTAGTTTTATGTTACTATTTGCTCGAAATTCATCGAATGTAATAGTTTCGTTTGTCAAAAAATAAGAGGGCTACCATGTGCAACCGAAATAATAAATAAACGGCGCAAAAATATGGCTCTTATGTACTTGTATCCGTGTGTACCACATCAGAAACTTGAAAATAGTTGTGAAGCAAAAAAGTTTCTCACTGCTTACACAAAGCCATATTCCTCCTTTTATATGCGTCCTCCGCATTTTTAGATAATATTCTGACTTTTACATAATTCCCAAAATCGGACAAAATTCAGAATGCGTTGGGCATATATTCTTCCGAACTTCCCATTCGGCTTACAGCGCACTGATTTCATTTTTCGTTTTTGAGAGATGTCGCCCGTCAGCTTCCACGGCCGATTTACCCGAAATCGTCACGATTCAGTATCTAAAACTGTGCTCCTTTAAGAAATCTAAGCCAAAATCCCTGATCAGCGCATTGAATTACGTTGGACTCCACAGGTCTCCTGTTTGTTTTGTTTTTGGACCGATTTCGCCAGTTTCCACGGCTGATTCGTCACGACTTTGGTTACGAATTTGCCGTTTTTATAATTTTGTTTGTTTCAACTAATTATGTCCTTGAATTTGAGGGTTGCTACGCATTGTATTCGTCCTGTTGGTGTAGGCCAGGGGTTTTAATGCGCTGTGTCTGAAAGGGTCGGGGAAAAAATTTAACTAAATTTTCAGAATCTACGAATGAAACTATCGTGAGAAACGTTTTTGTTCGACTGCAAAAGTTTCGAAGGTGAAATTTGAATTTCAGACAAAAATTGAAAGGGCGACATTTGAAACCAGGTCAAAACCTTCGAAATTTTGAAAATGCCCAATTTTTTGCCCAAAAAAGGATCGTGGCAAAAAAGTAATTGAATTTTTAAAATCTACGGATGAAATTTTCAAAACCTACGAATGAAATTACCCCAGGAAACTATTTTGTTCGGTTATGAAACAACTTTAGACAAAAATTGCCCATTTTTTGCCCAAAAAGGGTCGGGGCAAAAAAGTAACCGGACTTTCAAAATCTACAGCTGAAATTACCCCAGGAAACTTTTTTTTCGGTTACGAAACAATTTCAGACAAAAATTGAAAGGGCGACATTTGAAACCAGGTCAAAACCTTCGAAAATTTGAAAATGCCCAATTTTTTGCCCAAAAAAGGCCGTGGCAAAAAAGTAGTTGAATTTTCAAAATCTACGGATGAAATTACCCCAGGAAACTATTTTGTTCGGTTATGAAACAACTTTAGACAAAAATTGCCCATTTTTGCCCAAAAAGGGTCGGGGCAAAAAAGTAACCGGACTTTCAAAATCTACAGCTGAAATTACCCCAGGAAATTTTTTTGTTCGGTCATGAAACAATTTCAGACAAAAATTGAAAGGGCGACATTTGAAACCAGGTCAAAACCTTCGAAAATTTGAAAATGCCCAATTTTTTGCCCAAAAAAGGCCGTGGCAAAAAAGTAGTTGAATTTTCAAAATCTACGGATGAAATTACCCCAGGAAACTATTTTGTTCGGTTATGAAACAACTTTAGACAAAAATTGCCCATTTTTGCCCAAAAAGGTGGGGTTTCAACATCTACAGCTGAAATTACCCCAGGAAACTTTTTTGTTCGGCATGAAACAATTTTAAACAAAAATTGAAAGGGCGACATTTGAAACCAGGTCAAAACCTTTGAACTTTTGAAAATGCCCAATTTTTTGCCCAAAAAAGGTCGTGGCAAAAAAGTAATTGAATTTTTAAAATCTACGGATGAAATTACCCCAGGAAACTATTTTGTTCGGTTATGAAACAACTTTAGACAAAAATTGCCCAATTTTTGCCCAAAAAGGGTCGGGGCAAAAAAGTAACCGGATTTTCAACATCTACAGCTGAAATTACCCCAGGAAACTTTTTTGTTCGGCATGAAACAATTTTAAACAAAAATTGAAAGGGCGACATTTGAAACCAGGTCAAAACCTTTGAACTTTTGAAAATGCCCAATTTTTTGCCCAAAAAAGGTCGTGGCAAAAAAGTAATTGAATTTTCAAAATCTACGGATGAAATTACCCCAGGAAACTATTTTGTTCGGTTATAAAACAACTTTAGACAAAAATTGCCCAATTTTTAACCCAAAAAGGGTTGGGCAAAAAAGTAACCGGATTTTCAACATCTACAGCTGAAATTACCCCAGGAAACTTTTTTGTTCGGTCATGACACAATTTTAAACAAAAATTGAAAGGGCGACATTTGAAACCAGGTCAAAACCTTTGAACTTTTGAAAATGCCCAATTTTTTGCCCAAAAAAGGTCGTGGCAAAAAAGTAATTGAATTTTTAAAATCTACGGATGAAATTACCCCAGGAAACTATTTTGTTCGGTTATGAAACAACTTTAGACAAAAATTGCCCAATTTTTGCCCAAAAAGGGTCGGGGCAAAAAAGTAACCGGATTTTCAACATCTACAGCTGAAATTACCCCAGGAAACTTTTTTGTTCGGCATGAAACAATTTTAAACAAAAATTGAAAGGGCGATATTTGAAACCAGGTCAAAACCTTTGAACTTTTGAAAATGCCCAATTTTTTGCCCAAAAAAAGGTCGTGGCAAAAAAGTAATTGAATTTTTAAAATCTACGGATGAAATTACCCCAGGAAACTATTTTGTTCGGTTATGAAACAACTTTAGACAAAAATTGCCCAATTTTTGCCCAAAAAGGGTCGGGGCAAAAAAGTAACCGGACTTTCAAAATCTACAGCTGAAATTACCCCAGGAAATTTTTTTTTCGACTACGAAACAATTACAGACAAAAATTGAAAGGGCGACATTTGAAAATAGGTCAAAACCTCCGAAATTTTGAAAATGCCCAATTTTTTGCCCAAAAAAGGGTCGTGGCAAAAAAGTAATTGAATTTTTAAAATCTACGGATGAAATTACCCCAGGAAACTATTTTGTTCGGTTATGAAACAACTTTAGACAAAAATTGCCCAATTTTTGCCCAAAAAGGGTCGGGGCAAAAAAGTAACCGGATTTTCAACATCTACAGCTGAAATTACCCCAGGAAATTTTTTTGTTCGGTCATGAAACAATTTCAGACAAAAATTGAAAGGGCGACATTTGAAACCAGGTCAAAACCTCCAAAATTTTGAAAATGCCCAATTTTTTGTCCCAAAAAAGTTCGGGGCAAAAAAGTAATCGGATTTTCAAAATCTACGGATGAAGTTACCCCAGGAAACTATTTTTTTCGGTTTTGAAACAACTTTAGACAAAAATTGAAAGGGCGAACACTCAAAACCCAGTGAAAACCCTGCGAACTTTTAAAAATGCCCGATTTTTTACCCAAAAACAAGGTTTGGGTAAAAAATTAACCCAATTTCCGAAATCTCCGGATGGAATTACCCCAGGAAACATTTTTGTTTGACTGTCAAAATGTCGCAGGTAAAAATTGAAAGGGGTAACACATCTTGATGACATAGCTGAAAAAAAAGGAGACAGAAGAATAAGTAACCAAGATTTCAGAATAGGTAATTCGCGTCTAGAACGTACGTAAAGAAGTCTGGCGGAAATTTTTCTTCGGCACAGTTTGCAACTTTGGCAGGTCTCTTCGTGTGCACAGTATCAAGTTTGCAGCATGTATGTTCGTTGCTGCAGGACAGCGACTAAATTTTGAAAACGCGCGCAGGTCCATATTCAGCCATATAATGCGTGATGCGCTGTCCGCTCGCTTCGCTCGCTCGCGCATCCGCATGATTTCAAAACTCAGAACGTTTGTATGTTCGTCAGAAGTCAGCACACGTTCGGTTTGATATTGTTCGAAAATCACCAGTGGAATGTAAAGATGACGACGCAAAACGTTCGAATAAAACAGGCTGTAACATACGTTTCTTAGTTCTATGCGTAGAATTCCACAATGGTAATTTGTTTCTGTTATTTATGATTTCGGAACTAACGTTGCTCACTATCATACCCATTTCCCCATGAAGATTGCGCCAGTGTTTTCGTAGATGTAGAAAACCAGAAATGAAGAGCATCAACCTTCTTCAACTCAGTCTTAAATTCTATGACACTTAAAAATTTTATGAAATATCAAGGCTGCATTATTATTCATACTATTAACTCAATGAAAAAAATCACGCCTGAATCGGCGTTTCTTTCGAGTGATGAACCTTTTTACTGAGCGTTGTCGTTGGATTGTAAATTGCGCAGATACCGTTATTGCCCCCCGAAAGCCCAAGAAAGCAGCTGTTTCATTTCAAATGGTGAATTTTTCCCGAAAAATGCTGCACAAACACTTATTGCAAGCGTGAATTTTTTGAGTCTGAACCGGTGTAAGGCCACAAGCATTTACCTTTGCAGTTTTATGGCTGTCAGTATTTCACAAAAACCTACTGTGTCGTTTTGTGAGTGTAGTTTTGACAGAGTGTTGCGCAGATTTTAGCGTTTTTTGCTACGAAAACAAAAAGCGAAACGTTTTGCAAAAAGGAATTCCTGAAGGTGTGCTATGAAGATTGCTTTGTAAGATACACGGTCGGATCTACAGTTCTGCGGTTTATGGCGGAAGTTTTCGTTTAGCTCAGCGTTTCAGTTGGGCTTCGAAAAGTTTTTGTGTTTGTCTTTTTCGATTGTTTATTACCTTTTTACCACTTGGTGCCGCTTGTTAGAGGTTACCTGTTTTCGGTGCTGCTTTGACTTTTTTTCGGTCAGAACGAATGTTACGTCATGTGCTGGTCCAGACTCCAGTGCATTGTTTTGTTGTTTGTTTATCAGTCCTGAAACCTGAGAATGTTGTTGTTTTGTTATGCACCTAAAACAACATATAAGACCTGAGGTCTCCAAAGATTTCATTCACACGTACAACCTACGCGAACTTTCACGAAATTTCAAATTCACGAATACGAAAAAAATGTAGCCGTAAAAACCGTGTCAAAAAGCATTGGCCGATTTTCTCACGACATTCCTTCAGTGAGAAAGACATGTGACAAACAATTGAGCACCCCATCTGTTTGCGCCACCACGTGTTTCAACAATTGTCGAGGAAAAAACGGCGGTAGAAATGTGTCATCTCTCAAACTCACACACATTCTCAATTTGAGTTTCCGCTTGTGTGCGATCATAAAAAACACAGCTGATTTACTGTGCTGCCGGTTTCGAGAAACGTTTCTTGGATCTCTGGTGAAAAACAATCATTCTTCATCTTTGTTCGCACTTCCATTTCTGGCTCTTCTTCTGCCTGTGCGGCATATATTTCATCCATTACAAATTTTGCCACCAACTTCCTGCCTCCGAGTTTCTGAGTCCAAAAATCTTGCATATTCCACAAAAAACGCCTCCATGCGCATCGAGAATGCTCAAGCGTTTCAATCGTCAGAATCAACAACAGCAACAACCGCAAGTTCTCACGCTCGCCAATGGCATCATTCCCACGAGTGTGGTTTTCCCACGGTCTTTCGACTTTCCCACGCCCTCTGATGCTCCCAGTGCGACCGCGCCACCACCACCGCCACCAACATTCGGTCTCCTCACCATCGTGCGCCATCGACTGAAAATGGGCATTCTCGGCGCGGCCGCAAAGAATCGTCGAAAAGCGATACGTTTACTGCCGAGTTCGACAAATTCCACCGATAGCCATTCACCGAAGCAAAATCAAAAAATCAATCAACCTGTTACGATGCAGAACGGTAATCTGCCGACGAATTCCAAGAAGGACGCCAAGAAACAGCAGAAAGCCACTGTGATCGCCACTAGTAATTCCAAAGAGAACACAAATGTGGAGTCGAAAAAGAAGCGGAAAGACAAGAAGAAACCGGGCCCACCGCGCACCGCCGATAATCCGGTACAGAAAAACGGCCTCAAGCGCACGTCCAGTTTTCGACGTTTGTTTTCTGTTGTTGTTTTTTTTTTGTTATTTTCCGTTATGTTCGCATTTTTGTCATTTAGAATGTGCTATAAGCTTACAAGAATAAGTGATTGAATTTGAAAAGAGCTGCACGGGCATCATCGAAAAAAAAATTTCGTGACCCCGAGCGGGCTTCAAAAAAACCACCCCCCCAAAAGAGCGTCAAAAAAGAGCGTGCACACCCCCAACGATTCCAGAAACATGAAGATACCAAGCTCCTGGTGGATTTGGGGAACGGACTGATAATCTGAAATTTTTCTGACCCCTGTTGCATCGTGATATAAGCTAACGTCTTTCAATCAGTCAGCAAAGGTGATTTCGGCCAATCAGCGAATGCAAAACAAGGCAAAAAAGGGAAAAACATTTCTCCTTCCCCGAACGTGTAAATTTCTAAGTGGCCGAAACCGGCCCCCGTTCGTTTATTTTTTTTTTGTTTTTCAGCTTTTTTTTTTTTTTTTTTTACGCCCCCAGAAAAAAAAAAACTGTGCACTTTTCCGCAACACAAAGAGGGGAGCCGGGGCGCCCCCCCCCCGCACAGGGAGATTGGAGAGAGGTGGCGGGAGACGCGAGGCGCGGCGGTGGGGGGGGGGGGGGGGGGGTGGGGGGGGGGGCGGGAACGGAAATGGAAAAAAAAAAAAAAAACAAAAGAAGGGGGGGGGGGGGGGGGGGGGGGGGGAACGGACCGGGCGGGGAACGGAAAAAAAAAAAAAAAACCCGGCCCGGCGGGCCCCGCGGGCGGCCATGGGGGGGGGGGGTGTGGTGGCGGCCCTGCGTCCGCGGGTGCGGGGGGTGAGGTATAATGAATACCATTCCCCATTGCAGCGGGTGTATCAATATGTGAGTGAGCGAATATTATATGCGATTAAATTAAAAATATGAAAGTGGTTTCGTTTTTTTATTTTGAAGCAACGCCGTGTGGGGTTTTGTAATGATAATAATAAAGAAACAAAAAAACGCACATAAGCATGAGAAGCATAAGAAATACGAGACGAGAACAAACAAACCAAAACCAAAAAAAAATGATGAGGTCAAACCAAACTGAAATTCGAATAACTGCCGTTCATGAGAAACGGGCGTTTTCTCAAGCAATTGACGTCATTTCGATCGGACACGTTCCGAGTGAATCCGCAATATCCTTCGTCATCATCTTTTATTCTTCCAGACAGGCTTGGCATGGGAAATGAAACCGGTTTTTTTACCAACCCTACTTCCAGAGCTGATCGACCGCGTGCTGTCGAGCGAGAAGTCGTCGCAAGCCGAGTATCCGAACGGCACGGCCACTCGTAAATCTTCGTCCGGCTCTTCAAATCTGAACAGCGCCAACGCCACCAGCGGCAATCCGCAGCATTCAGCGTCGTCCGCGCGTCACGCTGGCGACGACAGCGGCGAGGTGCCGCGTGCACCGCCGCGACGTAGCCCGTCCGACCATCGGGCGTCCTACGACTACGCGCCCTATGAGCGCGGCTACGAGCCGGATCCGACGTTGAGGCATCGCTTTCAGGTGAGCATGTGATGGGGTTTTTTTGGTGGGAGTTTTTTTTTTGTCGCGGAAGATGATTGTTTTTTTTCGTGAGGCGAAGTTTAGGAGTTCTGGGTCTCCCTGTCCCTGGAATCACCACCACACTGCTGTTTCTCAACCACAACAGCCGCATTTACAGTTTTAGGAGCCGCAATCAAAGGTCACTGATTGTGTTTCGCCACGAAAGAAAAAACTTCCGACCCGTCTCTTAACGAATGACTCTTAAAAAACCCACTTTCCAGAACCACGCCTCGCACGAGCACTCCGCCTCGCAGCCGACGTTCAAGTCGAAGTTTCAACGGCACTACTCGCCGTGGGACGCGTACGAGGAAGAGGACGATGATGACCGGGCTCATGCGGCAGCCGCAGCAGCAGCAGCGGCCGCGAATCGCAAAGCGAAACGCGCTCCGAGTTTCGTCTCTGATCACCACAAGCCGAAAGCGGCTTCAAGTCAGAACGGCGCCACGCCGAGCTCCAGTTCAGAGTCGTCCTCCGGTAGCAGCAAAACTCGCTCGCCAGCTGACTCGAGTAAACCGTCGAGCTCGAAGGCGCACTACAACCAGCAGCAGCAACAGTATTCGACCGCGAACAACGCTGCTGGCTCTAGTGCGAAACGCGAGCAACAACAGCAGGCTACGAGGACCAATCGAGAGCGAAGTCGATCGTCGTCGATACACCGCGTCAAGTCGGAGCCGGTGCTCGGCGTCGACTATACGGATGAGGAGCTGAAGAATGTACAGAGGTGAGCGGTTGGAATGGATTGAAAAGCGTTTTTTGTGGTGAATGGGAGCGTGCTGGAGCCGACGGTAGTAAATTTGAGCACTGATGTGCCCACCTCTGGTTTGTATGTTGGTAAAAATGTGTAAACTGATTGCCGAGAAACGTTGATATGTTGTTAGCTGATTGGTTGGTTGTTGGAGAGTATGGGATAAATTGTGACAACAGGTAGACCGGTCTGTGAAGATTGTACGAATTGAAATTACGATAACAACTAGCAGGACAAGAAAAAACAAAAGCAGCAATTCATGCGTTTGAAAGTTCTGATCAACTGTGTCGTGACTGTGGACAGCCATTAGCTCAAACAATGTAAAATGCAAAACGATTGCGACCCTAAGCGGATCGCAAAAATTCCACGCTTTTTCGTTTTTTTTCTTCAGAATCCGTCGCAGCAAAGATTACTACGAGATACTGAACGTCAAGAAGGACTTCTCTGAAAATGAACTGAAAAAGAACTACCGCAAGCTGGCGCTGCAGTTGCATCCGGATAAATGTCGCGCTCCGGGCGCTACAGAGGCGTTCAAAGGTGCGTGAATGAAGTTCACATGGTTTTTTTTGTAAAAGTCAGGGTGTGTCAACTGCTTGAAAAGGTCTGGTGACATTTGGCATGGCATATCTGTACGTGTATATGCCAAATGTCACCAAAGCCGATGATAGGATTTATTTGAAAATCACAATTGTTTGGGTGCCGAATCCTAAGAAATGACATGAACATGTCGGGTGTACGTCTGTTAATTGGTCATCCTTACACACTTACCGATTGATGGAGCTATTGTAATTAGCGGAGCGTTGTGTGAATGGAAACAATATGAAATAATGAGTTTTTTTATGGGTTTGTTGTTGTTGTTGCAAATTGTGGAAAGCGTGAATTTTTCGAGCGTTTTTCAGCAATCGGCCAAGCGTACGGTGTGTTGTCGGACAAACAGAAACGGGAACGATACGACATGTACGGCAGTGAACAGCCGACAGTACAAAGACGCTCCAGTCATTTCAACGAGTTCGATTACTCGCGCGGATTCGAAGGTGCGTTTTTTCTTAGATTTTTTTTCCAAAAATTCAGTTTTTGAATTGTTGGTTTTTTATTGTTTTTGCGTTTCATTTTCGATTCTGTGTTGAACTGTACCGTCGCTAATTGACTTCTTTCTTTTCATTGCCAAACGCTGCTCTGTTTGGTGTTGTTTTTTTTAACGGTCAAATGCTATTTTCTCTCGCGTAACATAATTTTAGACCAATACACTGATGGAAGTGAGTGGCGCTTCTTTCGGCTTTCGCTAACCTACAATTTTTAGTAGGGAGACACTAACTAACTGAAATGGAAAACAAATGAACTTTCCCACTTGTCATTGTTTTCTTTTCTTTTTAATTGCACCGATTGTTCTGAGCCACTAACATTTTCACTGGGAAAACGAAGTCTGACTACAGGCTCCTTTCAGCTATAATACTACCACTGAACATCAACTGACACATTGAATGTTTGGGCGGTTAGATTACAGTTGAGAAATGTGAAAAAATGTCGACAAAAAAGTCCAACAGCTCTTCAGATGACTATTTACCATTTTTTTCAGCCGAATTCTCACCGGAAGAGATTTTCAACATGTTTTTCGGCGGCGGCTATCCGACGGGCGCAATGTACCGGCGCCAAGGAGGACGGACGTTTTACTATCAACGATCGGCTGATCCGCACGAAGGAAACACGCAGGCGGTTGGTGGGGAAGCAAGCTGGCGATGCTAGGCGGGCTGTTGGGTGCACGTGGGAGGGACAAGTGGAAGTGACCTGAGCTGGACAAATGAGTTATTATAGACATCGCATTCCGTCATTTAATTGGAACAGGCGTAAAAAATTTCTCGCAAGAAGAAAGCAGCAGCAGTTCGCGAAAGAATTGTATTTACTGAGAGCGGGTCACAAGGTTTTCCTAAAAATTCGTTCTAAAAGTTCCTAAAGTCACAAGGTTTCCTAAAAGTTCGTTACGCTCAGTCAACTCACATATACCACAGTCCATCCACCAGACCCGTCGGATGTGTTTGCTCAGCACACCTTTGCTGTCACTGTTTTCTGTTTTTTGCAATTGCGGCTATTTTTTTCTGTCGGATTCGGATATAATTCGGACTACTTTTGTCGCCCCTTTTCCAGTCCGGCTACAGCGTCGCACTGCAACTGTTGCCAATCTTGTTGCTGTTGTTCCTATCGCTCGCCAGCCAGCTTCTAGTCGGTGAACCTGCCTTCAGCATGAATCGGAACAGGTTCGCGCGATTTCGTGAATGGTTTTTTCACTCGTTTTTCTTGTTTTGAATTATTTTATGGTTCTGAAAACTTTTGATCTCGAGGAGAATTGGGTGATAGCTGGCCAAAATGTAGCCGAAATTTTGAACCATTCCATGAGCAAAGATCATTCGGAGGCTATTGAGCATAATCGACTGAAGACGCAAACTCCTCTTTAGCTGTTTTGATGAAACCTCCACCAGTTGGTTTCGCTTTCATTATCGTTGCTGTCAATTCTTCAATTCTCAGTCCACCTTGTTCGGTTTTTCTTCAGCAAATACACACATCAACGTTATACGACCGAGCTACAAGTGCCCTATTTTGTGAAGCCAGACTTTCTGAAACATTACGGCGCCTATATCAAGCGCATCGAGGCGCAAGTGGAGGACGAATATGTGAGCTCGTTGAGAATGGGCTGCTACCGGGAGCGCAGTCAAAGTGAGTGACACGGGGGGGGGGGGCATGTGTGTGGGTGGATTTTCATAGAGAGGTTTGTTGGTGGGCAAATGTGCGTTCGCGTGGAGAGGTGATATTTTTGAGTTTGATCTGATCAAAGGTACAAATTTTGTGTGCAACGCAACAACTGGCTCTTTAGCTTGGTTGGTGTCTGAAACGCTTAGTCGACTGATAATACAGCCAAAAAAATGTGCATCAGGTGGGCGACATTTCTCATTTATTTGTTTGTGTCGCCTGGTCCAAAGCATTTTTAATGCTAAAAAACAGTTCAGCGCAACCAAACAGATGGTGACGAGATGAAACTGAAATAACGGGTGGGTTGAGGCTGAGTCACATGACGTGTACACTACTATTACCATCTTTTCAATTGACCGGAATTCTTCCTGATCTATGCCCGGCCAACTGTTTGCTTGTTGAACTTGAACTTGTTGGCCATATCAGCTAGGTGGTACAGCTAATCAGCGAGCGAGCTTTTGCGAGCGCGTTTACGGTTTCTTTGCAGAAGAAACGCTCGCGTGGCGCGCACGAACGTATGGCGATGCGGCGCTGTGGGAGCGCGCGCAGTCGATGGCAACGCCGAACTGTGATCAACTGAACAGAATCTATCGTTGACACCGCACGCACGTTGTCGCAGACATTATGGAAACGTGCTCTCTGTTTGAAAGATATACACTGTTTGCGGAAATCTGCCGGATAGAAAAGACATCATACAACTGGAAGCACTGGTGGTAATTGTCAGGCTCAAATGAACAGCTTCTGTCGCTCGGTCGGTTGTTTCAAAACGCCGGCTTGTACGATGTCCCATAAACCTAGCATGTGCAGTTCGGAGTTGTTGGTTGGAGAGATTCAACTTTTTGAACTCCACATAACCTAAGCTAGCACAAAAAATGGTTGCATGAACGAGTTTTGACTCAACCGAATGCCATGAGCTTTGGAAACGTGAACATTAGCAGTGCTCCATTCTCCTCTCGGTCTAATCTTTCCGATTTGAGACAACTTTCTTTTTCTTGATGGATTGAAAGAGAATTCTTGAAGACGAATTTTTTATTGTTTTTTATCACCGATTCTCTTTTCTAGTCTCAATTTTTTTCTGAATTTGTTTGTTTTTTCGGTGGCGGTTTCAAATTATAGTTGTGTACAATGTTTGTGTAATTATTGTTAGGAAAAGTTTTTCAGATTTTTGCCTAGAACAAAAAAATCGCTTTTTTCTTAATCAAGTTTTTCTGAATTGTTTTATCATAACCAGCCTTGTTTTACCTGATAATGTTTTTTATTTGTCATTGTTCCTGTTATCAAAATGACTTTCACGTCAGTACTGTATTAATTTTTTTGACGTCGGAGTGTGAAATTTGTAAACTTCGCAAATTTTAAAACAATCCACAGAGCAATTCTCGTTTCAAAATGTGTTCCTGCTGTATGTAATGTTGATTGATCCTTTAATTTGAGTTTGTAAAAAAGTCTTGACAGTCGACAGTATGTTTTGGTCCTGTTTGCTTCTTTCCCATCCAATAAGAAATGTGATGCACTTTTTTCTTTATTTTATGATGTTAGATTTTAAACCTTATGAATCCATTTTTCTGTGTTTGCTGTATTGTTGCCATTGTTCAAGCGAACTTCTATGGTAATTTTTGTTTTTTTTGCACCGAAATTTCTTCTGCGTCTGTATTTCTTTGTTAGCATCTGTTCTGTGTTTTTGTTGAGAAAATAATTATCTGGTGTTTGTTTGTTCTTTAAACTACCTTTTTCAGAGACCTATATTTTTATGGTTGATTGGTTGGCTTCAAGAATAAAATTTCGGCTTTGTGATTATTTTTTAGCTTTGTGTTTGTTTTGTGGCATTTTGTGAGCCAACTATCGTTTGTTTGCACTAGTTTTTGGTTGTTGCTCTTTCAATTCAAAAAGAAACTGTTGACTTTTGGACCTTTGCGAAGGTTTGCTTGTTAGCCGCAAGAAAACTTTCGTCATTTTATTTATATTTTTAGATTTATTTACTGATTTATTCATTAACCCAATACAGCTCAGCTTTTTTGTCAATTCGTGATTTTTCGTTCATGACGAAAAATTGTGTGATGCCCCAGAAATGTCAAAAAATATTTGTTTCGTTATTTGTTTTGTTTCATGATACCCTTTGAGGTCAATCATCTGTATTGATTTATTGATTGACTGATTTTGCTTTTGAGCGATTTCTTGATTTATTGGTTTGTTTATATTTCAGTAAAATGGTTCTGTATGCATAAACGGAGTCCCATGGAAGCTGGAAATTTTGGCTCAATAAAAGCAAAAGGGTTTGTTAATAACCGTCGTAACTGATTTTTTAAAAGTTCGTTAGTTACGCTTTATTTTCTATTCACATTTCAGTTCAAAAGTTGATTTCAAGCTATTTTCTGAAGACTTCCTTAAATTGTTTACAGCTTTTTTGTGCAACTTCCTTTTTTATCGTTACCAATTCGGCAGAATCTTTATTTTTAGAAACATAAATTCCAAGATGTTATTGAAAGCGCTGTGACGCTATTTTTAGCGTGCGCTGTGCGATTTTAGTAGCAGCCGACAAATGTCTGCAGCTTGCGCGAGAGATGAAGCTTGCTTGGTTAGAGCGCTGGTTATGACACATCTGAGGCTCAGAGCTGCTGACTGTGCTTATGCAAAGCGAAAATCGATTTTCTGAGTAATATCACAAGATCCATGCAGGTTTCACGTGAATTCCGCGTGTATGGGAACGGGCGGGTTTCCCGAAAATTCGGTCGTTTCATCACAATGCGCCGAGTCTATACGCTAACTGGCTGGTTCCAATCGAGGCAGCCACTAAGCTTGCGCACTTCAAATGCAGCCACACAGTCCGCTTGCTTGTTAGCTGGTGTTAGATGTTCATTTTTCCTGAAACAGCGTGTGGCCGCAGATTACGTTTCACTTTTTATTGAAGTTTTCGGGGTAGGTTCACGTGACAGTCGGACGGACATTTGCGGTTGGTTTTAGTGGAAATTGACCATTTTTCTCCGGCATCTGGGCCATTTCAGCTTTCGCAACTCGCTGTATCTGTGTTTTATTGCACCACTTTTTTTCTGGGTCTTCTGTTTCTCTTTCTTGTGTGCCTTTCAAGCTATTTTGTTTCTGCTTCTGATGGCAGTTTATGCAGAACAGTTTTCGGCGTTTTGTTGCAAGCTAAGCGGCATTTTTTGAAAGAAACACCAACGTATGGTTTCCGTCTTGTGTGTTCGTTTCGTTTTTGCTGCTGCTGTTTTTTTTCGAAATATAAAAAAACACGTTTCTAGCTGAATATCTTTATTTATTATCCGATTTTTCACTGTTCGTTTTGGTTCAGTTTTTCAATGTTTTTTTGTAAACATTGGAAATTCACAATATTATGACGTTAGGTTTCTTTTCAGTGTTGCAGCTGTTTTCACTTCAGGATATAAGAGTGCTTTCAACATTCATTCAGGTTCATTTTCGGACAAGCTATCCAGATCGAAAAAAATACACTCCACACTCCAGGTAGTTGTTTGTCTTTTAGTTTTGTGTGTTTTTTGTTTTCAAATTCATTTTTAAATTCATTTTAAAACCAACCAACCAGTGTTCAGCTGTCCATTTTGTGTTTATGCCAAATCTGACCAATCAAAGAATTGGAAGAACATTAGATCACACATTGATTCGCTGCTCCACTCGACGTGGAACGTGTTCCGCAGTGTCAACCTGGTTGATTATCCACGCTTCAGTTTCAATTGTTGTTCAGTTCATAAAGTATAATAATCACAAATTGTACCCGTTGGAATCTATCCATTCATCGCTTTCTTTCACCTGTTTACTTTATCGAAAATAAGCAGTTTCAATCAAAAGTCATTGTCGAAATCACTATTTTCCACGTAGGCACGGCACACACGCTGTGCCACAGTATCAAGAGAAAAACAGAAAAAAAACTCGTGGGGTACTTCGTTTTTTCTGTTTTTGTAACCTTTTCTGTGGAATCCTTTCAATTGGCTTGTTTACCGCAAGCGCAACGGTTGACTAATAATGAATTGCACAAAATGACATTTTTCTGGTTTCGTGAACAAAATCAGTTTTGTATTGGCACGGCACGGGGCGTCATGTTCCCGGTAGAACAGCTATTTCAGGTTTTTTTTCCCGGAAAATTACAAAACACTGAACGAAAGGCATTTTGACGTTCAGAACTGAAAGAGTCTTGGAAATTATCTAGTTTTAAAAAGTTGTTTATCCAAAAACAACAGTTCACTTTTCTCAACATGAATTTGTCTGTTTTCCACCGTCTACTGATTATTAGCGTCCACACATACACAATCGGTTGTTTCTCTGTCTCTGTGAACAGCAAACGCACTTAGACTTGCGCAACGGACAGCAGAGGACTGGATTTTTGAACATTATGTTTTCAGTACATTGCCGAACACGCCGAAGCCAAAGCAGCTCAGTGGTGTGTGTGTGTGGTTGCGCTGAGTTTTATGCTGCTGTGCTTGCTTGGTGTGTTGTGCTGTCGTGTGAGCGATTTTTTCTCTCTCGAATGTTTTGTTGCGTTTGCGTGTATTGGCGCAATTTCAGTTGTTGGTTCGCTCTTGCTCGGTGTTTTGCTCACGTTGTTTCACGTTTTCGCTTTGCGTTTCGCGGGCAGGCGCTTGCGGAGCCCAGAGTTGCGCTTTTTTGCGCTGGTTTTGATGATGTTTTGGTTTCACCTTCAACTGTTTTTTTATGGTTCTGGTTTTTTTACTCATTTTCTCCAGGTTTTGTTAACGTTTCAGCGATTTTTCGGGTGTGCTGAAACAACACATTATAAAAGTAAACGTAACACAGCAATGTTTGTGATCTGTTTCAGGGTGTATAATAAAACTCACGGACGTAATAAAAGAACCATTCCAAATTTTGCAAGGACTGAGTGAGAATATTGACTTGGCTCGTGAATAAGAATTCAAGGGATTGAAAAAAAGTTTTGAGAAATAAAGAAACCCCCTGAAAAAAGTGACCATGGCCGCTCCCGGCGGTGGCGTAACGACGATGCGAAAACTGAGTCTTGGCTCACCAAAGGACATAAAAGAGGTGCACTTTTCGTTCGACGAAGAAATCCCAGATATACCGTTGAAAGGCGCCAGAATCAAGGTACAGTTTCAAAGTTTTTAAAGTTATTGATTGTTTAAAAATGGTCCTTCTTGCGCAGATGAAAATCTTTGAAACACGTTCAAGTTTGAGATGACCGAGTGTTTGACCGAAATTCAAAAAAAAGAACAAACAACAAGAAACCACCGCAAACAACTGCCCAGGTGTGCTATGCGGGCGTCTGCTTAACGGATCAAGAAGTGAAGAACACGAAACAAGCGCGAGTGAGCACCGGAATCAAGGACACGTCGTTGTTCCCTGGTAGACGATGTTTTTTAAGAGTTCGACTGTAATTTCAGAACGTGGATGATGCTCTCTCTGAAAGTTTCCGTACCTTGATCACTCAGGCTACGAGATCTCTGGTGTTATCGAGTCGTTCGGTGACGGTGCGGACCCGACCGAGTTTGATTTGAAAGTGGGCGACAAAGTGATCGTGTGGCCGACGGATGAAATGTGCCAGCACGGGTAATAAAAGCAATAGTCCGGGTCGTTTTTCTTTTTTGCGGTGAATGTATTTTGGACCTGCATGCTCTGCATCTTTCTCGAAATTATCTGCAGCTTGGTGGCACTCGGAGTCTTTTTTGTGACGCGGTAGCGGAAGTTTTTTGTGTCGTTTTTTCAAATTCGGATCTCGAGTTTTCATAGTTCTGTCGTTTTAGAACCAACTAGACACGATAAAAAAGGGCTGGACATTTGTACTTCTATTCACTGTTTCATATGCTATTCCATTTTCTCGTTTCAGTCATAATATTTTCCCGTCCACACCTTTGCAGCTACGCCGACTACGTCTGTGTGCCGCTGTTGCAGTATCTAGTCAAGATCCCAGCGAGTCTATCGATGCACGTCGCCAGTATTCTGCCAGCTGGCGCCACTTGGGCGCTGTCTGCTGTTGTTCAGGTGGGGGGGGGGGTGACGTTGGCGTTGACGAGAAGATCAGGAGAGATCTTTTCTAGCTACGGGAGAAATTTCCAGCTCATCGATTTTTTTGACAATTCATCCGTCTACGGCGGTTCGATTCCTCTACGTCTACGCCTGTGAGACGTTGCTAACTTCTTTTATTTTGATCCCGCGTCTCAATGCGCGCATAGATGGGTAAGTAGTCTCATGCACGACGCGGGAATTCAAAATTGGCAAAGGGATCCGAGTCCCCTAAATGAGGCCGGGTCGCTTAGGTTATTCTGAATTATCACATAAAGATTGAAACGTCCACAAGTTTCCTTTCCACATCCACAACCGCATTCATTCCCAGGTCTTAAAAAAGATAATCGAGGGACGAAGACAAAAGTGAGCGTTAAAAAATGTAAAGTCCACAAAAAAACACATCGTCACAATTCTGCAGGCGAAACCGATCGTGGACGCGTTTCTGACGAGCAAAGGCTTCTGTAATTTGTTGATCGTTGGCGCTGGCGGCCTCGGCCTCTGGATGCTGAAGTTGGCGAAGCACTTTCTGAAAGTAAACGTACGACTTTCCGCATGGTTTTGTCTTGTTTTTTTATCGTTTGGAACCGCATAATATTTCTCTGTCTGAGTGCACTGTTGAAGAGCATACTATTCCTGTTTCTGTAGTGTTTTCTTACTACGTCAATGTTGTGCAGGTTTTTTCGGGAGTTTCCTGCTTTCGGAAAATAAACGGGTTGGCTGTAATGTTGGCGTTAATAGATGTCTGTGAGCAACTTAGTTCACCATCGCCACAAGCGATTTCGGGACGCTCCTTAACAAATGGCTAGGCTCTGTTCTTGACAGGTGTTTCGAACGAACATATTGTAGTAAAGCACACAAATCACCCAACTACACTTCCACTTTTTTCAACTTCAGTTCAGCAAACCAGTATCTGCTTAACTTCAAGGCGCATTTCATGCACAGGCTCACCACGACCGCAAGATCAAGATCATGGTGGCGGACGCGCGCGAGGAACGCCTCTGTCTTGCCGAACGCAACGGCGCTGACTATGTGGTGCACTGGGACGAGCAGGGTGAGCGGGGCGGAGCATTTGCGGCTGAAAAACTAGGAGATGTGTTTAGTTTTGGTGTTGATTCTTTGCCTATGACTGTCCCGGAAGCAGAAAAACGTGAGCGACTGATTGCATTGTTTCACGCTGTTTTGGTTGTCTGGTTGGTACGATATGTGCGCAAATAGCTTGCGCAAAAGTTCGGCTAGGCAAGTTAAGTAGCTCTGAATTCTGTTTGGCGAAGGGTCTCTTCAGTTCTAGTGCCCTCTATTGTATTGAAAACATTTTTCATGCGTTTCTGCAGAATTCGAGGAATACCTGATCATGCGCACGAAGGATGTCTCGCGGACCGGTGTTCAGATTGTGTTCGATTTCGTCACGACGCCGCGTACCGTAACGCGATCGTTGAAATGTTTGGCTGAGGTGTGACAATCAAACACTCGTTTATGTTTTGATTATGTTTTCGTGCAACTTCAGTCTTCGTTCTTTCTTTATTCGCGATCTTTGTATCTTGCGAGAAAAGTGACAGGTCTAAAGAAGCAGACTTTACCAATCTACGCCCGTCTCTGCAATTCAAATGCAGCCAGTCAGTATGCTACTGGAATGCACCCCGTTTATGCGTGTTTATCTCCAACGTTCCGATTTCCAGGGTGGCGTTCTGTTTATCGGCGGTCTCTCCGGACTGGACGTGCAGTTGCCAATCAAGCTGGTCGCAAAGAATCGATTGGCGATCATGGGTGTGGCGAGGGGATCGATTGAGCAGCTGAAAAATCTTGTCGCGCTGATTGCCGGCGGACAGGTAACAGTTTTTGACTTTTTTTTATCTTTTCTAATATGCTCTTCTCCTCACGGCCAGTTTCGAAGCCGAACTTACCAAACTCCGACGGGTTGGACGTTTGAATGGTGTTTGAATGACCTCGCTAGCAATTTCAGAGATTATTTTTCCTCTAGTTCTCTCCAAAAACGTCCATTTTCCCTCCCCCCATTGCACAGATCGCAAATCTTTTTGGTCTTTTCTGATATGCTCTGCGCCGTACGACCGCCAGGTTTCAGAAGATCGGACGTTACCAAACGGACGTTTGATGGTGTTTGAACGGCCTCGCCAGCAATTTCAAAGTTATTTTTCTACAAGTTCTCACGAAAACTGCCATTTTCAACTTCCCCATGACCTCGTCAGCACTCTTTCATAATTTTTTCTACAATTTCCTTTCAAAACTTCCATTTTCCCTCACCCCCGATCACACAGATCGACGCGCCCGACTACCAGATCTACCCGGTGGCGGACGCGAAGCAAGTCCTGAAGCAGCTCTCGATGTCCGAGGTCGAGGGACGTGCGATCCTGAAGATCTGCGACCCGGACAAGGCGCTGCAGAGGGACGCTACTGGCGCCGCTGCCGCTGAAGACACCGAGATGCACTCATGATCAGCAAATGGGGTGGCCGTCTGTCATTTGGTGTTCTTGCGGAGATGTTATTGTTTGTGAGTGAGCGAGAAAGTCCTAGTTTGAAGACAGAACACTTCGGTAACAAACGCAGTAATGTTAGCACACGTGCAATGATACGCCTGTGCAACCGAGTGCACTGTCTTCAGGCAGTATAGGCTGTTCACTGGAACCTGTCACACATCGATGGTGTCTGACAGGTTTCGGTAAGCGGACTGTAACATTATGTTTGTTTTCTTGTCGTATTTTGAATGGTCGAGTTTCAAATTTCTCACTGAATTTAGTTGGCTGGCAAAACAACGCTGTTATCCAGCATGCTAATTTCTTTGAGTTGTTTGAGTTGAAATATGGAGAATGTTGGCTATCATTTGAATTGAGCCAATCAATCCGGTAGAAAATATGTTCGTGATATTCAGCGATTTGATTGGTTCAATACATTTCCACTGACAAAATACGATTTAGTATCGAAAAATGTTTGTTGTTGGTTTTGAAGTAGTTTTCGTCGGGTTCCAGAGTTGCTATGTATTATGATAATGTTATTTTTTTCGTGAATGATATGATAATGCTTGGAAACATGAAAGGCGTGGTTTTTCATTGGAATTGATAACCGTGAAACGAACGTTTTTTGTTGAAATAAAAATTATTCTATTCTGTTGTGATTTGTATTCCCAGCTTTGCAGTGTGTCAGCTTTGTCTTGTTTTCACAGGTTTTTTGTTTGGGCCACCGCATTCTGTTTATTCGTTTTACATTGGCGTTAAATACGGTGTAAATAGATGCACTAGTATTGTGATGTTTTCAATGGAAGACTGTTTTTGTCAACTTCAGATTTTTTGACCTGCTCTCATTTCATTTCTGTCGGTTTCTTTCACACTTTTTCTGGAATATGTTCAAAGTTAATTTTTGTTTAATGTTCTTAACACCGTGTTTTTTGCGCATCGCAAAAAAGCGTGCAATTGCGATCATGGTTTATTGAAATTTTAATTATTCCATCTTTGAAAAAAGTTCTGTTTTGCCACTGTATGAATTGCATTACCCATGCATCATAATCTGTGTTCTTCTTCTTCTGGATTTGTGATTCATAGCATGATGCTGAAATAATTTACCATGTTAAAATTTAGTGGATTTTGTGTGAAAATCGGTTTATAAGAACCTTGCAAACAGACGTACATGCAAAGGACTTTGCTAACGTCTTTGCTTGACGGGTTCCAAAACGCAAGCTGTATTTTGCAAAAAAAACTGTCCGAGTCATGCTTGTTTTTAATTCTACCCGTAGCAATTCCGGTTCCGTAGTTGTCATGTGCATATTTTTACTTGTTGCGATTATCTTGAATGTAAATTATAGTCGTTAAAATCAGTATTTTCTCATCGGTTTTCCACGGACCCTTTTTTGTTTTTTGGTCCATTTTTGGTGTTTCTAGCTGTTTTGCGTCCAGCCAGCTCCAGTGAAATAATGTTAACTTATAAAGGTATTTCGTCATGAAAGTTTTGAAATAAAAGTTACAAGCTGCAACGGTGGTGGTGTGCTGGTGCACGTTTCGAATGCGAAGAAAAGTCGCAGAATTTTTTTTTTTACTTTTGTTACAGAATTTTTTGCAGCAAATCACAAGAAACGCGTCGCTTCAGCAGCGTTTTTAAAACACGAAAATGCCCACATCATTGGATTTTCACCGGATCGTCGCGCGCGCCCGTGCGCTGCGGCATTTGAACATGTTTATCACGGAAAGGTTGGCAAGAGGCAATTTTTTGCAGTCGGGTTTTTTTTTTGTCGCACAAACTTTCTCAGTGCCTGAATTCAAGGTGAACAAACGTTCACGAATTAACAAGAGTAATGGTGATATTCAAAAAATCCTACCTGTTTGTATCTTTTTGGGTTTCACATTCACGACCAGAAGCAGTGTTATCAACCAAATTGGCTGGTGAAATTTTCAAACTGGAAAATGTGTCAGGCGACACAGCCCCGAACTACAGTCAAACAAAACGCATCCAACTAGCTGATCGTGGTCACGTGATGCATGGATTCCATGCACGCCTAACTCCGCCTCTACGTCAATCCATGCCAACCAATCAGCTAGTTGGATATGTTATAGAGTTCGCCTGTACACTAAACGTTCAACTGGTCAGGTTTGACTTGTTCGAGCGCGAGGCGTCCGCTCGTTTGGCCGCTTACAAGCATCGTCTCAAGGAGGCACGAGCGGAGGACGGTTTGCCAACGACGAACATTGACATTTCCAACAGGGCGGTGTTTCCGATTGCTGTGAAAGATGCGTTCAGGTATCGTCAGAGTTTGAGGACCCGGCACCTCGGTTCATTTATTTATGCTATATGCTGCTCAGACGCAAACAGTCTAAAGCAGATACAGTCGAACTCTAAATTATAGGGCATCAGCTGATTGGTTGGTGATTACGGTATGCATGCTTTCGGTGCAGGCATTGCTGTGAGGGGCGGAGTGTGGTTTGCACAGGACGCATGCATCAGGTGATCACCAACCAACAGTTGATTCCCTATAATTTTGAGTTAGGTGCACTGATTGGCTGCACCATGCTCAATCAGCCGGTTTTGTTTCTGATTTTTTTCAGTACGGCTAACATTCGCACAACTTGCGGCTCGAAAATGTTGGCCAATTACATCCCACCGTATTCGGCTACCGTTGTTTCAAGACTGGAACAAGTTTGTTACACGTTTTTTTATGTGTTGTGTCGTTTGACAAAGATCGTGTTGAGACCGATTACGGTAGATGCCGTACCCCTTTGAATGCACAGTTTTGTCATTTGCCTGGTGTAACAAGGGTGTGTTACCGTGGCACTCGCAAAACCGTTTTCCCGCCAAAATGCCACCCAAATTCTACCCAAAATTCCACCCAAAAATCAACCCAAAAATCAAACGTTCAATTTTCAAAAAAGGCCGGCGGCGTGCTCGTCGGCAAAACGAACATGGACGAATTCTCGATGGGCACCTCGACGATGAACAGTCATTTCGGCCCGTCCAAGAATCCGTGGACGCACGTCGCGCACGCTGATTGGTCGGATTCGAAGTTGAACGATGATTGGCTACTGCCGGGCGGCTCGTCGGGCGGCAGCGCCATCGCGGTCGCGTGCGGCATCGCTAGAATGTTTGTGGACCGGTTTTTTGTCTGAAGTTTGAGAACTTGTCCTTGGCTCACTGTCGTCGGAGTCGTGCCCAAGGGTAGAAGGAACATTGGCCATCAATTGGCCACTTTCTAGTTTCTCCACGTGTATGTCCTGTCCACAGCAATGTTAGAACTTTCCGCCTACAGAATGGTAGACAGGAGTCTTACATCTACGCTACAGAAAATCATGTTGGGTTTAAAAAAATTGAAATGAAATGAAAAAATTGAAATTTGAAAATAAGAAAATGAAAAACTGACAAAAAGGAGACAAACCAAAGCACCTCATCCCAATTTTGCTGGCCAATTTTGCAGCGCGCTCGGCTCGGACACCGGCGGCTCGACGCGAAATCCGGCCGCGTTTTGCGGCGTCGTCGGGCTGAAACCGAGCTACGGTCTCCTGTCGCGGCACGGTCTGATACCGCTCGTGAACTCGCTCGACGTGCCGGCGATTCTGACGCACAACGTCGCTGACGCCGCGTGGGCACTTGGTGTGGTACAATTATTGAGATGAATTTGGAGCTTCCAAACTAGTATTCTTGAACAGCTACATGCTGATTGGCTGATTTTCGAGAGTCTGTATGATATGAATATTGTACTCATTGGTGGAACGTTCGAAATTTGTTTCTGTTATTTCACTTCCACACAGACCTGATGGCCGGCCAGGACCGACTGGATTCCACCTCGATTTCACGGCCGCCAAGAAGTTACCAAAATCTCGCGCAGAAAATCGACTCACTGACAATCGGCATTCCGCAGGTATCGGGCGCCACACTTTATGAGCGCCATTTCAAAACTGACCCGCTGATTGGCTGCGTTTTGTCGGGTTCAGTCAATCAGCGCATTAAATTCAAAGTGCAGTGGATCGGGTCGCAAGTTGCGTTCCCTTAACTCCGTGCGCTTACAATGTTGCTTGCATACGAATGTAATGTTTTCACCCTAGAACTTCCGAGATTTCGGACACAGTCTATGACTGGAAAGGACGTTTATACTTCTGAATTGACTGATTAACGAAAAATGAATTATCGAGTTGGCAAATACGAAGCAGGAAAAGGTCGCACTCGAATTGTCCACGTAGTTGGTATCAAACGCTGTCTTGTTGGTTGGCTGAGTGTTCGCTTAATGCTTGCACTCAATTCCACTAACAAGCAATTTCAAACGGAGAAAAACGTCAGCATTAAAATCAAAAAAGGGATTGCAATATATTATTTGCACACAAACGTTTCGAAATCGTCGTCACCAGGAATACTACCCACCGGAGCTGTCAGCTGAGGTGTGGCGCTGCTGGCGTGACACCGCCGATCTGCTGCGGTCGCGTGGGGGCGCTCGTGTCGTGCCCGTCTCGATGCCGCACACTCATTGGTCGATTCGCTGTTATCATGTGCTTGGTGAATGCGAGATCGCGTCGAATATGGCGAGGTTGTAGTATTTTCGTGTTTTTGTTCCGTGTGTCTTGTTTGGTTTCTCATTTTTTTGGTCTTTAGAGTTTTTCGTTTGCACGGAATTCGCTGATTGGCTGGTTTTAAGAGTGGGTGCGATGGTTGCTCGGACTGAATGGCTTCACGTTCACCTGGCTTGTTGTTTGCGGTTTCGCCAACTGGCGAACCTGCTGGCAACCGCGCGGTGCCGTTTGCTGGCCCGTCAGTGCCAGGATGCCAAAATGAAAGAAGGTCACTGACTCAAAAAACGTTGAAATTTTGAAAAAAATGACGAATTTCCCGGACAGATTTGACGGCGTCGAGTATGGCCATCGTGCCGAGGGTGAATTCGAGTCGGTTGATGCGCTCTACGCAGCAACGAGAAGCGAGGCGTTTAACGAAGTTGTACGAAGACGCATTTTGGCCGGCAATTATTTTCTGCTTCGAGAGTATGGTGTTTTTTTGGCGGTTTTCTGGTGTTCTTTTGTTTGACCATCCGTGAACTTGAATGAAAATGAAAAAAACTATATGTGTTCCTTGGAATGTCTGAGTTTTCCGTCAATGGTCTCATGTGTCTGAGAGAGTGTTGTTAACGATAAAGTTTTGAGAAACTCCTGTATCGGAGAGCCTCATAAATGAATGCGTGTTTTCAAGTCTATCGGTCAGTCCGCCGTCAGAATCCCTTTTTAGCGGACTTGGCGGCTAAAAACGCGACTGTGCGGTTTGTTTCTCTCTGGTAATGAGTTTGCACCGACAAGAATCACGACAAAAGCGTTTCGAATTGAACGTTTTTTGCTCGTATTTGCAGACATTACGACGAATACGTGACGCGGGCAATGCAGGTGCGCAGACTGGTGGCCGAGGACCATTGGAGGCTGTTTCGACCAACTCAATATGGACTGCATGCGAAGCACAAGGTGTCCAAAGTGCTAGTCTGACTGAACACAGTGCACCATGTTATAACACAATAATGTTGCACAGTCACAAGCAAACACACTGGCACGATATCACTGCAGTGCGCGTGTCAGCCATGTGCCTGTGTGTTTGCGGCTGTGTGCGCTATTGCTGTGTTTATAGCCGGGTGAATTGTCGTCAAACTGGGACTTTACCAGCTGCTGTTTGGTTCAACTTGTGTTGGCCAAACAAAATGAGAAGATAACAAAAATTCATGGTGTACCGCAGCAGAATTGTTTTGTGGTAGAACAGGCTGTTGTTGTTCATTGTGGAATGGTATTACTCTAAAATGGAATAACTCAGGCCTCACATGAGCATTGTTTCTGCATCACGTCCAAAACGACATATCTCTCTCGCCTTCTCGGGCGCTGCTGCACTGCAATCCATTAAAGGTCCTTAGCTTTGCGGGGTGCGTTTTTTTGTCATGCGGTCTTTCCTCGTGGTACACCACGACATTGCGGCGATCTCTAGCTGATACAACCGTTTCAAATAAACGCATATAGACCTTTTGTTTTGTAGTGTTTACGACGTTGGATTGACCTGTCATGGTAGTTTTCGCAGATTGACGTTCTACTGACCCCGGTGACTGCGTCGGCGCCGCCGTTGAAGTCGGAGTTTGTTGCGAACGATGGCGGGTATTCGCGCGAACGACAGGACGATTTCTTCACGCAGCCCGCGAATATGGCTGGTGAGTCCGTGTGTTGTTGTTGTTGTTTGTAATTGGTTAGAAACTCGAATTGTCAATGCGAAATTGTTGGTGAAAATTGTTGCCTTTTTTGTGGTATTCCACCCAATCGCCGTTTTTTTGGTGACCTGAAACCCAGCGCGCACACACAGACGGTGTCCTACCTCTTACTTAAACCATCAGTCAGTGTGCTATTCTGATTCGTAGTATAATGGTTTACTTGTCTGACTTGTTGTGGGGCTGTGCCATGTGTTTCGGAAATCGACTGCTTACACTGATTAACGGATCATGAAATTCAGCAATAAATAAAACGCTGTTCGTCATTCGTCTCGTCAAGGTGTACCAGCAATCAGCATTCCGATTCGACGTTCCGCCGCGAACACGCCACTGTCGTTGCAATTGGTCGCCGACAATCTTCAAGAGCACAAATTGCTCGCCGTAGCGGCGTGGATCGAACGAAACGTAAACTTTGAGTCGCTAGACGTGGACAAACTGCTCAGTGGACGACTGTTGAAGTCGTCCTCGTCAACACCGGTGGCCAATCGAAGCGCCGCTTGATGGCAGACATAGTTCTTTGTATTTTTTTCTCATGTTACTTGATTTTCATAAACACAGTCACGTTGTTTTCTGGTTTCGACAATACCGTATTACCTCTATTAAACCCCCCCCCAAAATTAACCCCCCCCCCAAAAATAAACCCCCACCCCCTCGACAAGTTTCCAAATAATCCCCCCCCCAAAAATAATCCCCCATGGGGGATTATTGAAACCTGTTTGAAACACATACCCAGCGAATTCAGTGGCTGGTTGCAGTGAAAATGATGAAATTGTGCTACCAAAGGCCCCAAATGGATGAGTTAATGGTAATTTCATTACAAAAGGCTGTTGTAAAAGGAAATTTCTATGTAGAGTAGAAGTTTCTGCGACTTCCTTCCTGCCATGGAAGGTATTTTTGCCATTTTGCCCACTCCTAAAAATGGTTTCCAAATAAACCCCCCCCCCAAAAATAAAGCCCCCCCCCCCCAAAAAAAATAAACCCCCACCCCCAGAAGTCGCTGAAGAAATAAACCCCCATGGGGGTTTATTAGAGGTAATACGGTATTTGTCGTGTTGCGGAAGTAGTCTTTTTTGTAATGGCGTAATTAATAAAGACTCCAGGCAATTGAGAAGACCATGCCAGTTGACACAATGAGAAACGACGCTGTAAGAGCAAACAACCTGCAAAAAAATTGAAAAACAATCAGTGGGTTTTTCCAAATCTTTTATGCATAGTGCATACATCGAACAATAATGATAATGATCAGCCAAAAAATCCAGAGTAAAGTTCACTGCGTTCATCCAAGCGCTCGGGTGTACGTACAGTGCTGCGCGAGACGAAATGAAAAATCACCTTTTCGTGTTCTGATCAATCCACAAATCGGAGACAATTTACGAGAGAAACGGATCGGTCGCGACGGTTGTCGCAATGATGTCCGTTGGTTGGGCGAGCTGCGTGCTGTTCAAAAGCAGCCAATCAGTGCCGTTGAAGCGCTCGATACGAGCGCTCGCTAGCGGCCACCCGTCGCCGCGCGGAATGTAACCGCCGATTGCAAGTAGTGTCAGCTGGTTGTCGTCATTCTCTGGCGCCAACGTCGCCAAACGTAGTCCGTAGACGGCAGTGAACAGTGACGATGCCATGGCGCTCTGAGTCAGAAAAAAAGCAGTGGAAACTTTGGAGGGAAATTTCTGGTTGCTTTGTGTGTGTTTGTGTGCATGCCACACAGGTTTTTTTCTTGCACGTCAGTTTTTCTGACAGCCTTCGCAGAACGATGAAACCGATGAAATTCGTGCGCACCAATCACCATACCTGTGCGACGATCTGCTGTCCAACCAAACTCGATTTTTTTATCAAAAGTAGCTGGCGAAGACATTTTTTTTGTGTCGGTGTTGAAAGCCCTGACCAATCGTTCACGCATTGTAGGGCAGTGCATGTACAACGGTACACGCAGTTCCATGGTACCCCACCGACCACGCACCCACTGATCGCTGATTGGATCGTAGCATTCACAGCTGTCGTAATGCCTGGTCGGCCAGTCCGCCCAGCCGCCACACACGATCAGGTGCGTGCCGTTTGACGTGGCGCCAAAGTCGCAGCGTGGCGTCGACATTGACGCCAACTGGTGCCAGGTTTTGGTGGCGAACTCAAGTCGGTGCAGTTGATCGAGACACATTCCATCGCACCAACCCCCGACCAAGTACAGACGCTTCTGTAAACCAACTTTGAATTTCAGTTTTTTTTACATTCATGATATTGTCTGTATATTTTTTTCTTTTTATCGAAATAGGAACTGACAGCAGCGACCAAAGTGCCTGACCAAAATGGTCAACAACGAAACTCTTTTGACTTTTGTTTTGAAACAATGGAATCAGAGGATGAAAATACAGAAATTACATGTAACGTTCAAAAAAGGAACATTCCTTTTTGATCCTCGGCGTAAATTTCCGTTTACTGGTGAAAATTAAGTTTCCCCCAGAAAAAACACAACATATTGCCGCCACCTCATCAAGTTGAAAGTTTTCGCGCTTGTAAAGCGAGCTACATGTTCACCGCAAGTTGTCCGCAACTATCTGATTGAGTTTCTTCACGACAAACGTTTTTCAATGTGTTTGAACGGTTTTCCTAACATCATCGCCCAACATTCACTGAGAATACAGTATATTGCGTACTCAACAGTAAAACAGTGGTAAGCTCGACAAAATATGTGGTGCAAAACTACATTTATTGTACTGTATGTTTTTAGTGCTGTGCGCGTCGCACCTGTACGACAACGCTAACAGCGCTTTGAAGGCATAGCGTTTCGGTGACGTTGAACTCCGCCCACTCCGATCGGTCGTCGTCGTCGTCGTCCGAATGTCGATTTTCGCAGTTGCAAACAGTGTCGAACACAACGAAATCAGTCCAGCATCCGCACACCACAATCTGACGTTCCTTAGATAATTAGCAGTACAGTATTTTCGATTGTTTTTTGCAGTTATAGATCGCACATGAGGAGTTTTCGCCGCGGAACAACATTATTTGGCGAGCGTGTGTTCATTGGCGTTTCGCGTCAGAAACAAACGTCCCATGCAAGAAAAACAATAAAACTGAGGCAACCCATTGCGTTTTGATTTTTGCGAAAAAACAAATTACACTTGAATCGCGATTCGACTCGAACGGAACACACCTCGGGCAACAGTGCCACGGTGGCGTCGTCGCGCGGATAGCGCAGTTGCGCACTGGCACGCCGCCACACACCGCCGGTGGTCGCGTTCGCACGAACGGACGGCCGAAACACATCCACCTCCTTGCCGGTGTCCGTTGGCGCTGTGAAGTGTTGATGTTAGTTGATGTTAATACTGATGTCATGATAAAGATAAATCGAAATAGATGTTTGGTTGAAACGAGTAGTGTGGTTTGTGTAACCTTACGTAGGGAAAAAGGTCCCTGCCCTTCCTACTGCCTGTCAATACTTTCTACTGCCTGTTCATAATGACGTATGCTGACATACACGTCGTCGTACACGTCAATGGTACGTCTCCATGAACGGTGGATATGCATTAATAAGACGTGACGTGACGTGACGTGACGTGACGTGACGTGACGTGACGTGACGTGCCGGGTCGTATAAACAAATAAACCTGTCGAATTTAGAATAAACTCGTATCAAATCGTATCAAACCTACTGAAATCGGATCCTACTGAATTCCTTGCAAAACGTGCGCATAGCTTTTTTTAACAAATGAGTCCGTGTCTGTTTTTCAACCGACATTCACCAACTTACACTCCGACACGCCACCAACGATCAACAGTCGATCGTGCACCCAAACGGCGACGCACGCCATCCGTGGCGTCGGCCAGTCGTACGTCGCTGCTGTCCAGATCGTGCCGTTCTCGCGATTGATTCGTAGTCTGTGCAAGTGAAATTCGCTCTGAGATACAACACTGAAAAAAACATCAACAATAAGAAGCTGAGAGTTCAAAATTAAGGAAGGGCATGCGGTTTTTTGGGCGGCCCAAAATTGACGCTGCGTACAGTCATGAAGCGTCGATTTTTGCAGTGGGTCGCGATAGAACGGGGGCCCACGAATCACTGGGCCGGCCACTCTCGACCCGACCGCTAATTAGACCAACCGGGAAATCTAAGGGAACAATGTCCCGGATTTTGCTTCGGAAGGTGTTATGGTCAGATACAGCTGGTGGTCTGTATTAGATTACGAATCACGTCACATGATGTTTTCCACAGAAATGAACTTGCTTCATTTCAGCAGCTGATGATGTTGTTGCTGTACCAAGGAGACAGAACTGATCGTATGTCAAATTTTGGGCAGCTTTCAAACTGAACATTCATTCATGCTCTGTCTGAGCACTTGCATAATTATGAATTTCAGTTCACCATAACTAACAACTGAAGATTCGGTTTTTCGTAGGTGACTATCAGTATCGAGGTGCCTGGCACAATTGTTCGATGCGTCCGAAACAGCTCCGGGAGATAGACGCCCGCTAGAACGCAGATTGTGATTAGCAGACTGGCAATCAGTGACGAAATCAAGACGGACCGTTTAAACTGAAAAATTACATGTAGTATTATCATTTATTTTGGTCGCGAGACTCAATGCGCGCATAGATACGAGCTTGATCATTGAGCATTGATTTCAGCCAAAACCGATACATTCGTTCTTCTAGAAACCATCATGCAGTGTTTCCACACTGAAATTGCCACCAAAAAAAACGAAGCTATAATCTCATAGCACTCATAGCCTCAATTTCAGTAGTGCAACTTTTGCTGGCAAACGCGCACGATGGTATCTCATAGGTTGGCAGCAAGTTCAGCAACTTTTTAGCGGCGAATCAAGCTGATTCTGATGTTTACTGACTGAACACACCTTTCGTCGTTGCCGCGAGTCGAGCAGCACCCACCACTTTGGTGTCACCAGTTTCAGCGCCGTTTCCACGGCCGACTCCGACTGCACTGGCAGGGTAACGTTCAAATATTGCTTCAGTTCGGGCACCGTGAACCAGACGGTCTTGTTCAGACGTTCGTTACGCACCGGTATACGACTGGACTCCGTCACGTGCGTGTGCTTGTTATGTTGGTTTGTTTTTGGTCTCATGAAAATTTGATTTTTGTTTCCTTTTTAAACGAAGTCTCTCGGGCAAGTCTGATAGAACAAACGGGACGAAAACAGGTGTGCATGCTGCTGTGTTCTGAAAATGGCCGTCGTAATCGAATAGCTGTTTTCAAATAAAACTCATTTCAGGCAAAATACGAGTTGAATGTAACTTTTCTCTCAAACAAAACATTGAAGTTAACAAAAGGCGACGACTTTTTTGGCGACATTTAGGAGTAGAGGCGTCAACATACTATTTAGCACGTGAAGCTTCGTGAATGTGCGGCGAAGTGACGCCGCGTGAAGTGACGCGCTTCATGAATGGCGCTTAGTTAAGACCGCTCGTTTTTTTAGGCAGTGTCGCAAAAGGTGCAGCGAAACACACTGCCAATCGTGAGCAGATGTGTGATGTGAAAGAACTTTGAGACATTAAACACCGTTTTATGTACCTTCACGCTGGCCAAAAACTCGCGTCGTCGCTGTTCCGTGAACTGTAGCGCGCATGTCAGGCGTTCTGCGTGTGTGCTTGGTTTCAGCGGTGGTTCTGCAATCATCCGAAACCGCTTATTGATACACGCAGAAACATACACACCCTGTAATTTGTGCACAAATAAATGCACGTGTTCGTGCACTTGTTGACGCATCGACTCGATTCACTTTCGGCACACTTTGCAGAATCAAAAAAAAGCGGCTGAATCAACGATGTTTTTTGGAAGAAAAAAGAATGTTTTCTGTCTGACAAAAATTCAGTGCACCGGTTTGTGCATGTGAACCGATAAGATGTGCACGAACATGTGCATTTGCACAAGTATATTCATCCATTATCTTTTCGTGCAACGAAGGCGGAGTAACGTTGAATGATTGGTGGAAAAGCCGCACAGCTAAAAAAACACTGAACGCGCTGCTTCGCGCCCGAACATTTTTCTTTTCTGTGCGTACAATTCCACATCACGACACGACACGTTCAATAAGAAGGATTAATAAATGTGCATCATCGTGGAAGGGAACACAGGAATTGCAATCGGTGCCTCACCGGTGATTGGTCCGAACGACGCTTGATCATCGGCCGTTGATTGGTCGTCCTCATCAGTAGTCACCCGTGTTTCTGCAAAGGACGTCACATCACTGACGGATGACCTGTGAATGAAAAGGCTCGCTAAACACACTATTTTTTGGTTCCGAGACTCGATAGGGTAAACAGTTTCATGCATGACGCACTAATTCAAAATTGGCAAAAAAAATGATCCGATTCCCCCTGAATAGGACGGGGTCACTTGAGCTATGTTGAATTGACACATAAAGATTGAAACCAGTTTCCTTTCGTAATCTGCAATAAATTGTCACCCTCGTGGCCTGGTGGTAGTGCGTTAGACTACAGTCTGTGCGCTCGGGGGATCGAGCCCCGCCGAGGGGTGTATAGGCACTTAATGACAGAGAAAACTCGATGGGCGTCCTACTCAACGGCGTTCTGTACGCTTCTCTGGGTTAGCCCTGGCTAAAAACATCGCCTAAAAATCACAACAACAACAACAACAACAACAACAACAAAAATAAACGCATTGAGTCGCAGAACCGGAAAATTGATAAAAATGCTAAAAAGACGCCTCAACAGCTGTTCGGTGTCCTGTCTGCCTTGGATGTCTCGGACTCGCACGCGGTGTGCGTGTTGCCGTGGCCACTTCTAAGTGCGGGAGCGGGACACCCCATGGATACTCAGGCGTACAGGACATTTAGGCGGACAGGAGCCCAGATATGGCACAAATATCGTTATAATCTTTGTGTTTTTGAACCAACCATTGTCCTCCTGTCATTGTTGCAGCTCCAGTTTTCCAAAAATAATTCGATAGAAAATTAAAGAACAAACAAGTGAATATAGTTTCGTTGTCAAAGCATTTTACTGTCCTTCGCGTATACTTGCGGCATTTTCACTGAAAACTCCGCTTCCACAATAGCAAAACATGAGATACAAAACATGTGTGTGTGTACCGTGTTCAAGTATTTTTTAGTTTGCTAAAAAAGCATTGTTTCACCGAAAATAGTTATCCATCTCTCTCATCGCACTTGCGAGTAGTTTTTCTCTCTCATCTCAAATCACAAACGCTTCAAACAAAATAACATGTACGGACGGAGTTTATCGAAAACGACTGGTTGTTAATGGTCTATTTTTGTAAAAAAAATGTTTTCATAGTCAGTTTTGAAATAAAGCAGGGGGTTTTAATAAAAAGACGCGATACTACATACGTATGTACCACCGACCAAATTTTTTGACAAATCCGCGCGGCGTATCGAGATCGTATATTTTTTGCGTTTTTACAAGAGGATGTCAAAACATTTCATTGTTTCACAATGAACCCAAAAATGCGTCTGTTGGAACGCTCAATGTTGAATGGCGGTCTGTCGATGCGGCAAGCTTCACGTTGTGCAACGTTCTCCAGCCAGAATCATCACCGGTCAAGATGTCCAACTGGTCGGTCAGATATTCCTCTCCATATTCTGTTGCTATCCATCCGCCGATCGCAAGTGCCAGAGATTTTCGGCCGCTTTTGTTTCCGTCAGTGATTGTGGCCAGATGAAAGTCGCCGCGTGTGATTTCGGGAAATCCGGGGATATCGACCTGGACAAATCGAAATATAGTAGTTGTAATGGCTTTAGTGACGCTTTTTACGCTCACGAAACTACATTGTTCACGTTACAACCAAAGGCCTTCACAACTACATAAAGCGTTGCGACATTGCCGAAGCTGTAGACTTATACAATGTACAGCATGTTCCTTTCAATCTGTCAGCTTTTCAAGCAAAATACGCGCTATATTTTATGAGATTCTGTATTCTGTGAAAAATGTGACAGGTTTAATCAAACATACTAAAGGTCGTTTTGCGGGTTTGCCCGATAAGTGAAGACCACGGCAACCTCAGTGCTTGTGAGTCGTTTTTTTTGTTGCTGCTCATGAGCTTTGAAGAATATATCAATTCAATCATTGGATGGTGATCAAAACACAACCATCTCGCTCACCCACACATTCCTCGCCGCATCATACGCCTCGCAAGTGGTTCCGAATGACATCGTCAACGATTGTTTCGACTGAGAATCGCTGGCGAAATTCCAGCCTCCACAGACGATCAGATGCGTGCCGTTGGCGGTCAACGCCGGATCGCAGCGTCTCTGGCGCATCGACGCCAACCGGTGCCACCAGGTGTCGTTGTTGGTGGCGGCGACGCCAAACGCGAATCGATGCAGGCGATCCGAGCACGATTGACGGCACCAGCCACCCACGACGTAAAAATCGTTCTGGGCGTGAGTATTATAAATACAGTGGTTACTGTAGATTACTGTGATTACTGTAAACTTGAAACATGTATTGGAAGTGAAAAGGTAAGTTTGCATTTTATTCCTGTTGTTGATGCAAGCTGTTGATCGGCTGTTGTTGGACAGTGCCAAACTTGTCTCTGACGTTTGCATAAAGGACGTCGCTACCGCACCGCAAGATTGCTGTTCCACACAGATGTGAAAAAAAAACCGAAAACGGTGGCAATTTTACTGGTATATAGGTAGTCTATTTGGCCAATCAGTGTGCCACATTTGCTTGTTGTAACAGTCCACATCAGTGTCGCAACCTGAATGGTACTGCAACCACCCCCTCCCATCCCCAACCGCCCCCGCCCCAACCTGCAGAACAATGCCCGCATGGTTGCCGAGGCACACGTCACTGCCATTCCCATTTACGTCGACCATCGTCCAGTCGGCCGTGTCGTTGTCGGCTGCTCTCAGCTCACAAGTGCGACTGCATCGTCGGTCCGTGTCGATGCAGCCGCACACCAGCAGTTGGTTGTCCTGATTGGTTAAAAATCCGCATTTGTTAAGGTTCGGTTTTTTGGCGTTTTTTGGCAAAAAAAGATGAATAATAACTGCCGAAACGTTTTTCGGATTGCCAATAATCATCCTTGTATCGTGCGTCCTATCGAGTGCAGTAGATTTATGTGGCACTCAACAAATCTGCCCCATCTCGAAATTATATGAAAATGACAGAAAAAACGGCGTTTCTTTCAAAAAAATACCAAAAACCATTTCCACCCTTGCACATACCTTCGGTAGCAGCACGGCGGACGGTTCGTATCGCACCAGATTTAGGGCGCTTCCATTTGACCATTTTGACAGAGGGTCCTTTTGAAAAGGTCGGAACAGATCAACACTGCGACTGCCGCCGCCTGGAAGACTGGCTCAAAACATAAAGGCCCGTTCATACTGACGTGTGCATACGGCACGGCACGGCGCGGCACGTTAGGTCTTGTGTTATTGCATATTACCGTTCATGGAGACGTGCGTTTGACGTACGTCAGCATACCACGTCTGTACTCTGTATGAACAGACCTCAACCGTGCGCAAAACAACAGTGGAGAAAAAAGCCATAAAACTGCATCGGCTACAAACTTTTACTACTAGCTGCTATAAAATTGACCGCACACAAGATACAAGCGGTGTTTGCTGGCAGCGAAAACTTTTTTAGTAGCACGCACAGCCTTTTTTATCAGTCAACTGAACTTGAAGACTTGAAATCAAAAACGAACGAATCGACTTGTGATTTGTCATTGAAGAACAAAACGACATCGGTTTTTCACACCATCCGATATGAAATCGCTGACATCGCTGTTTGTTTGCTGTCACGAGTCGTGGTTTTGACGCGAATTTTTATTGAAGTAAATCAAAACAGTTTTCAACTACAGTCGAACTCTATGTTAGCAATCAGCTGATCAGTAGGCAGGCATTTCTTTGGAGGCGGAGCCAGACATACACAGAAAGCATGTATCACCAACCAATCAGGTGTTTGCCTATGATTTAGAGTTCGACTGTATATGTTTCTCACCGCCAATCAGCAGCAGTCGATCATGCAGCCAAACGAGGCCTGGATTCGGTCGCGGGTTTGGCCAACTGTCGCTTAAGGAGGTTACCAAAATAGAATCGCTGTCGATAGCATCGTTGTTTGTCGAAGCGCTCACGTTCACGTAGATGCTGGAACAAAAAAAAGCATCATAAAACCAATTTCCAAATTCCAACTGAACTCAGCAAAATCAACAGACAATTAACATTAACAGACAAAATTTTCACTTGCAATATTTGTCCGTGCGTATCACAAAAAGCGGCAAAAAATAAAATGAAATAAAAGCTCGCACAGCTGCATGGTCGGCTGATATGGTCCGATCACCAAAACGGCCGTCGTTTTCGAGTGATAATCGATCGATTGACGATCATCATCGCGTGAATGATCAGCCGTCATGAGCCACCAAACCGATAGGAAGCCGAGCGAAACGGTAAGAACTGCGGACCCGAACAGTCCCATTGAAATGCAGCACTTCTCGTTTCGCGGCTGGAAAGAAAGCGGAAACGCGGTATATCAGTAGCCGGCTTTTACGAGCAGTCATTTTTTCTAGCTTAGCCGTCGGATCTTGGAGCTGTTCCGCATATGTGTAGTCTATCATTTATTTTGGTTCTGCGAATCAATGCGCGTACATCGGAAAACAGTTCTATGCTTGACGCGGGAATTCAAAATTTGGTGCTGTGATACGAGGTCTTGGGATAGGCTGAGTCATTTGGGTCATTTGGAACTGTCGCATCAACAATGAAACTAATTTCCTTTTTACGTCTACAAACGTATTAAGTCGCAGAACGAAAGAACGGTAACATGACGATGGCAAAAACGGCTTTTGTACGTACATGACCTTAAAAATGGTGTTAAAATTTTCCATTATGTAGACCATACCATCTCGTTGTTTTGAACTTCCTAGTCACGCCAATTCTGCGTTACTGGTGGGTTGAAATTTTTTTCATTTTTCTCAATAAGTCAAATATTTTTTCGGTATTTCAGAAAAGTGAAACAGATTTTCTTCTGACCTTTAGACATTGCGCCGGAGTGTTGGTTAGTCAGTTTTCATATTGTGAGAGTTTTCAAAAAAACCTGATGTTCTATTCTCTGATATGAACGAATTCATATGAGAATTTACGCGAAATCGAATATCAGCTTTCATATTGAACGGCATGCAGTGTATAGCACAAAAAGCTGGAATTTTTCGGATGCAATTATAGATAACGGACATTCTGACGGTTTACGGAGCCGACCCACCCAACATCAACGCCGTAATGAAAATAGCCGCACTTTTCGTGAACTTTTTGCACCGTCACTTTTTCTTTCAAGATTTTTTATCATCAGGCAAACAGTGGAGTGTACAGAAATGAAACAACGGCGTTAAGAAAAAATAGAAACTTTTTCGAATCGAAAATGGAAGAAAAAAGTTGAAGCGTCTTCAAAAACGTATCACAAACAAAAGACAAAAGCAGACAAGACTTGAAAATCACATGAGTGAAATAATGCGCAAAACAAGTTTATGTTTTTCCACTACAATTAACAATTATGAAGCCGATCGACAGAACAGAATAAAGAGGGATAAAATGGAAATGTGAAGACAGATAAATGATAATAATCAATGCATATAATTGCTCCAAAAAGTTTGTTGTTGTATAATTAGAATAATACCTGCCGCATATTTTTTGCAAAAAAACTTTTTTGCAGCAGAGGAAACAACTTCGCCGACGCCGCTGTCATCCCTTTGCTGTGAAAGCTGCTGCCTTTGATTTTTCCACATTCCACGAACATCAAGAAAACGACCCAAAACAAACGAAACGAAATCGTAAAATCCAACAAAAAAGAAATATCGATCGGAATTTCTTTTTTTAGCGTGATGATTCGGCAACCAACCCCTCAGCTAATAATGTTCGAATTGACTAAATAAATAAATGTTTCCCGTCCTTATTTCAACATCGGTAGAACGAATCGGGCACCGCAGTGTCATAGACCAACTGCGACTGTCCCGTGATGTCCTCTAGTTGTGTTCGTTTTGTTGTCTCGAACGCGTTGCCGTCCAACGAAGCAAACGCGACCACCGCCGCTCCGGTACTGCGACCGTATCTAAAAACAATGGAAAGCATTTTTAGCGGATGTTTGAAAAGGCGAATACGACCACGCTGAAAACATTCCTTTCACATCACCGTTAGCGTGCCCATCTTCATGGCACACGTCGTGTCATTCCTTTATACACGCCAAACTGTGTACCATTCTCTTCAAACTGACCGAGGACAAAAAGCGCCAAGCCGGCGTACCACCACACAAGCTTGAGGTGCTCCAGGACCAGAACTCCTGGTCGGATGCATTTCTCAGATTGACCGCAGCGTCGCCACCGTGCTCACCGAATTGCTGTTTCACTGGTCGGTCACCACGGTGGCGGTCGATGCTGCGATCGTACCCGACAAACGCATCCAATGAGCAGCTCACGTTAGCAAATACGCAATTAGCATGCCCATTTCACATTACCAGAATCAACCGCATGTAAATCAGTTGTTCAGAGAAACCAAAAAAAACAACTGACAGTATGGTTGGTTAATTAAACCTGTCACTTTTTCTTCAGAGCACAAAGCTCGCAAAAGAAGGAAAACTGAGAAATTGGAGTTGTAAGAAAACGTTATTTTAGCTACAGATCGGGCTAGGTGATTTCAGCCTAACCCGATACTGTCCTTCTCTTCTCATTGCACTTCAAAGATTCGAATGTTCTGTATTTTGCGGAAACGGTGACACGTTTAAACAGACATAACTTACTTCAGTACCCCGCCCAAATAGATTGGCAGCGCAGGGTGACTTGAGCTGGTAAACACAACGACGCGATTCGCTGAGTCATACAATTTGCTGAAATTGATTTTTTAATACATTAAAAACTAAATTTCAAGAGCGCACACTTGCTATTAACAAAACATGATTTCAAAATTTGATATTGCACACCGGCACATTTGAACGTTTTACCAGTGTATCGACTATGCACAACCACTCATTCATTATAGATGCGTGTTGTGCGCTCGCTAGTCATTCACCAATCAGCTGCACAATTCCCCTGCAAACACTCCCATATTGTTGCACGAAATAAAGAAAAAATCAAGAAAAAACCGAATACACAGCCGGGAACAACAGAAAAACCGCCAAATTAAAAAAACCACCGTCCAGCGCGTACATCAACGTGGTGCGATCGTTTCGCTGATCGCCAGCGTCCCACTGCGCCTTCACAGCCGTGGCCGACCGGTGCTGATAGCGCACGATCAGCTCATCGGCACCCGGAACAACGACGACCGCCGGGGTGACCGCGACCGTGATTCGGAGACGCGCCTTCAACAATGCACCAGTGAGCGCTTGCATGATCTGCTCCCGCGCGTGCGGCGTTTCGTTCGGATGCATGATGAAGATCAGATGTTCGTCGCAGACGGCGTCCTCGCCGGCTGAAGCATAAAACATAAAAATACACACAAAGCGTCTTAAAAAATGCACGTGCGCCGAGGGGTGGTAATGGCAGCACGAAACATCAGCCAGCCCTCGTTTTTAACAAATATGCTTGGGTTGGCTGATGGCATATTTGTTAAAAAAAACGAGGGCTGGCTGATGTTTCGTGCTGCCATTACCATCCCTCGACGCACGTGCATTTTTTGAGACTGTGCGGTCTGGCGACTTGTCGAACAGACGAGCCCGGGGTCGCCGCGGTCTTCGCTTACCGGGCGAAACCGCACATACAAAGCGTGTATTTCTGCTTCTTCTTGTTCTGTGAAAATTTTCGCATATTCACAACATACACTGTACCCGTGCGACGGTGTGCGGTACCGATGTGCTGCCCGCAAGAATAAACTTTGCGAGCTTTGTTTCATTGCACCGGCTGCCTTGCAAATGTGCACAGCCGTCAAAATGGTGCACAGTCCTCAAACCGGGTGTCGTCAAAATGCCACCGCCAAAAAAAATCTTATGGGCTGCACACCGGTTTTAGAGGGCTGCGCACATTGGTACCCCACACCGTCGCACGGGTATGATTCACAACAAAACCGCCGCGAAGTCTCACTGAACACCGCAAAGCACACGTGTTTATTAGCGATGACGATGACGCCCAAGCGGTGTGTGAAACTTAAGCGCGGCGTCGTGGTCGGAATCGAACAATCATGCCCCCCGTCACGAAATGCTGCTTCATAAATGCCACTTCATATTCACCTCTTGGTCGTATCGTATAATTGCGATCGTGATCCTCGTGCGAGGCTTTCTCGCGATTCTCCGCTGCCACCCAGAGTCCACCGCGCCCGCGGTGGTGACCGCTCACTTCGACGTGCCCCCCGAAACCGCCAAGTGTGCGCTGAGTCCATCTGGGAGTCGTCGGAGTCGTTGTAGTCCACACCGGCAGAGTAGTACTACGAAAGGTTGCATGAAGACGACCACCTCCTCCTCCTCCTGCATCAACACAGACACATAAAAGTGTTTCAGGTAACTTTATTCGAAAATTTATTGCTAAAGTTTCAAAAAACAAATCTATTTCATCCGGTGAAATGAGTGAAACAACATCAAGAATGCGGCTGCGCATACAAAACATTCATACGCCTTTTGAACTCGGCGAAACTTGCCCCCCTCAACTTCCTATTTGTCACGGTTTCACACCACCTGATGAAATGGCCGCTGAAAAAGTTTCTGGGCGGGATAGGCCCTGATTGCAATGTCTTGTTCATTATCCGGACCCACCCTCCCCCGTCACAGTTTTTAGCGGTGTTGATCCACTGCAGCTTGCTTTGAACACAGTGATGCAAACGCTACCCACGATTGGTGTGTTCCTTTGTTCAAAGATTTTTGTGTGTTCATAAACAAGAATGCGTCTTCTCAGAATGGGCACCCAAGTATTATAGGTCTCCGTATACTAACGCTGTTCCTGTAAGTTTGATCGGCGAGTGCACCGCCTGATTCTTGCGAAATGAAATAAAATAAACGAAAAACACCACTGCTCGATCCTCCGACATGACCACGGAAACGATTGTGACCGCCGGGACTCGGCGCAACACCGAGTAAATTTCGGCCGGGCTGCACCAGCCACGGAGGCGCGAACGTACGCGCCGCTCCGGACGCGCGCGCCCGCTCCGCCGCCTCCGCGTCGACTTTCTGCAGTACGCTCGTCTCAGCGGCACCACCCGGCGGACGGACGATCAACGACGTGAACTCCGTCACGAAACCGTACTGGAAAACGCCACACACACGCACGTTTCGTGAATTGCGAAACCGGATATGCATTTTTCTTGGTCACATGATTGGCAGCACAATTTTTTTTGCGGCACACACAGATTCCATCGTTGTACTGGCACTGAGAGATCGACGGGCACGTGCCACCCACATCCCTTGGTGGTCCCGGTGTGGTGATGGATTGAAAAAGGCAAAAAATGTGCGCTTTGTTTCGTTTTATTCCTCTCAGTAAACTATCTTCGCTTTCACTGTGCATCGGAACAAAACCCAACAGTCGTGTCGTGTTCACTGTTATGATCGATCGCGAGAGTCACGCACGAATCTGCTCTGTTCTCCAAAAAAAAAACACGCAAAATGCGCAACCTTTTTGCTCAGGTGCGTCGCGCGTCTCTCAACAGCCGCGCAGTCGGTCGCAACCCCACAGTCGCCGACATTCTTGTCCGCCGTCAACTTTCGGATCGTCTTGTACGCCCACATTCGCTCGATGAAGCCGCCGAGCTGAGTCGCGGGCAGCACGGGACGTGCGGGCGACCGCGGCGGCGGGTCACCACCGTGCCCGCAGCATCGTATGATACGCGGACTGTGTGCGAGCACGAACGGCGTGGGGCACGGGACACACCGCGGCTCACGGACGAGTGGGTCGGAGCCGAAACAGCGTATCTGGCAAGGGGTTGTTATTTTAGAATGTTTCTGCTTCAGAGCACCTAAGAGCACGTCTTGAGATCTCAAACCAATACCGAACGAATGCTGTGTTATAATTCAGACGTGTTCTCCCAAAACAAAGTATGTGCAACAAACAAACAAAACGAAACAGCAAAGCAATATCTTTCCGCTGCTGATATATTGTCCAAAAGTGCACCTGCGACGTTTCACACTTCAATGCAACCAAACTTCGGTTGGTCCGAATACATTGGGCTCTAAACTAAACACTCACTACAGTTTTGCACTCCAGTATTGCAGAAAACTCGGAGCACACAAAAAACACACACCGCGCCAACCCCCCCCCCCCAAAAAAAACACTCACGACTCGTTTCACGTCTTGTACACCGCGGCCCGTAGCTCTCATCGCGTCTCCCTTCACCTCAGCATCGAACGCTCGATTCTCACGTTTCACCCGACCAACGATCACCAACTCGGAGCCGGCATTCAGTAATTGCCCGTCGTCAGCGCCAACCAAACTCGACACGTCCACGGTGTCGTTCAGATAGCGTACTTTGATGTCACGCAGCACCGGTGTACTGATCTCGTGCACGAAACCTGTTGTTTTTCGGATTTTTGGGCGATGTTTTTAGCCAGGGCTCACCCAGAGAAGCGTAGAGAACGCCACTGAGTAGGGCGCCCATCGAGTTTTCTCTGTCATACACCTATACAGTGCCTATACACCCCTCGGCGGGGCTCGATCCCCCGAGCGTACAGACTGTAGTCTAACACAATACCACCAGGCCACAAGGGTTCCACCTGTGTGGGAAGATTTTTGTAGTTTTTTTTGAATAGCTCGCTCAGGTTCGGTCGGTCGATCGGACCAACATATGACGTCATCATTATGAACTACGGTACGGTATCTATAGTGACGTGACGTGACGTGTGACCGGGCCGTCAGTAAATCAGTTAAAACCGGCACCTTTCAATTGTAGATCCGTGCCGGAGTCCTCATAGACCTTCTTCGCGAGTCCATGGTGATCACTGGTGATCTTCTGCACCAATTTATCGTCGGCGTCCTCGCCGAGCGAAATGCCGTGAATCGAGTAGCGCGACTTGAAGTTCTGCGTTCGTAGACTGTTGATGATGTCGGTGTGATTCGTGACACCGGCCGTTGGGAGGCCGTCGGTCAGAAACAGCAGCACCTGCGAGAAAAAAAAATCTTTCAGAAATTTTTTATGCTGTTCACCGTGTCACCACAAGATGGTTATGGATGGGCACCTTTGCGTGTATTGGATTCAGTGGTTTCGTTCCGCTGCCGAACAACCAACCTCAGCAGCAGTCAGTCAGTGATCATAAAGCCAGGCGCAAGAGGAACACCATTATGAACAATAATCTACCGTTAAACATGTGTTCGTTGTCTTGTTTTCCAAAAAGAACGTTATTGTTCTATCACGGAGCAACAGCAAACTTTTTTGTCAAAAAAAAACTGTCTTGTTAGTTCTGGTATGGGTCTGTCAGTCGAAAAACTGCAATATTTGGAGTAAAAATAGAAGAGATTTGCAATTTCGTGTCCGACAAAAAAAACGCGCACCTTCGCCAGTCGATCGTTCTGCTGCGAATCAGCCTGCAGCAGTTTCAGACCGGCCAACAGTGCGGCGTGCAAGTTGGTGCCTGAAAAATCAAGTTGGTGTCAGTACACCTTGTAAACTTCAAGTGTAATCTTTCGATTCTGCATCATGGTCTGGCATAAACTCCATAAAACAAAACCGCTCTTCTCGCGGAACATCAGACGGTTTGTTGGCGTGCAAAAAAGTTCTGTTACGTGTCAACCGTCTATGTTCCGTGCAACTTCAAACTTCTCTGTTGACAAATTTACTAAAATCGAGTATAATTTTTCTTCGTGTTTGCATTTCGAAAAACCACCGTCACACCTCCATTCGCCTGAATTCGTTCCACAAACTGCAGCGCGTCGTCGACGTTGGCCGTGGACGCGTCAACGGGCGGACGCCGCTGGTCGACGTCGTCGTTGAACGTGATGATCGAGAAACGATCGATTGGCCGCAAATCGCGCAGAATCACGCGCATCGCGTCCTATTGTTGTTGTTGTTGTTGTTGTTGTTGGGAGTTTTGGGCGATGTTTTTAGCCAGGGTTATCCCAGAAAAACCCTATTACAGAACGCCGTCGCGTTGGTGCGCCCATCGAGTTTTCTCTGTCATTAAGTGCCTATACACCCCTCGGCGGGGCTCGATCCCTCCGAACGCACAGACAATAATCTGACGCGCTACCACCAGCACCAAACTACGCGGGTGATGTTGTGGATCCTATTGTGTGGATGTTGTTGGTGTTGTTGTCGTCGTTCTTGTTAAAAAACGTGATGTTATTTGTTGAGGTCTTGCACGCTGATTGATTACATAGCTGCCACCCCGCGTAAATACGCGCATTAATGCGTGAAACGTTCCGTGAATCAGCGCGTTATCGAGCGACACGTTGCGTGATCAGCGCATGATACCGTGAAATGTTGTGCGAATCAGCGACTTCTTGTGTGAATCAGCACACGATTGCGTGAAACGATCATCTGTCGTTGCTGTTTTCTCCAGTGCAACAGTCTATCCACGGAACACACACACCTTGACCTGTCGAATCTTGCGGCCAGTCATCGAGCCTGACCGATCCAACACAAAGCAGATGTGCTTGCTACCGGCGGGCAGATCGTCGGGCGCAAAGAATTGGTAGAAGTAGCCGCCGTGCATCTGCGAGGAGAAAGTGAGCCCGGCTGTGGAGGATTGAAATGGTTTTTCTGTCAGGATTTTTTTCGAAGCCATCACAAGATGCCAACGTTCTCTTGGGTTGACTTTAGAATAGCGTGGCAGCACATTTCTACAATTATTTCTAAAACGAAGAAGTGTAAACAGATTAGAACTACAGTAGTGCAAGCACTGTTTCGTATACCGCGGACCCGCCCGGGCTGGTCAGCACGACAAGGCCCGGGCTGCACAACCGAATCAAAATGATGACCAGCGCAGACGGATGCTATGTCTGGCTGAAACATCAGCAAAACAGTGGATCACACAAAACAAAACAGACGCGGGACAGAGTTGTCCACAGCAGTACTGGTGCTTGTGTGCTGCTGTATTACAACGTGCAAGCACTGTGCAATCTTGGGGGTGTCGTCTGAAACTCGAGGATTTCTGAAATTGCGACATTTAGCCAGCCAGTGTCTCTGCTGAACTGAGCTATTTCGCTGCGAAAACCTTGGCCGTCATACCACAATTTCGCCGTTCGAATTCGACCGGTCGACATCATAGAGTGCGACCATTTGACCGTTTGGCTGACGTAGTGCGGACGGATTGAACGAAGCGTAGATTATCGAGCCCCCTTCGTCGGTGTCGGATTGCGTCACATTTACGTCCGTGTCCACTGAAAAACTTTTCGTTTTCAAGTTTTTTTTGTTCATTTTTGCTACGAATTTTTTTTTGTTTTTGTTCACTGTATGAGATCAAAAGTAACTGCTGTCGCCTTTTTCGCCGTTCCGATTAACCCTCGGTTTTGCCCCCTTTCATCCCCAGTGCGCAGACATGCGCCATCCAACAGGGGAAACTCTGATAAAACTGCACGTCAAACACCGTGTGATGCAAATGTTTGTTTTGAAACTGCAAAAAAACTGAAAAGCACGAATACTCGGCAACGTCAGCAGATCCTTGTTGGTCATCTGCGCCAATTTCGGACTGAACTTCGGAATGTGAAACTTTGTGATCTTCACTCGCTCGGACACGAGCAAATCTACCTTGATGTCGCGGACGCGCTGAAAAAATGGATTTTTGGGCAAAATGTTAAATGTAAAAATTGCTAATTTTTGCTAATTTTAGCTTAGCAATTCAGTGTATTTTTTCACCAATTTCATCGTTTTGCTGAAAATCAAAACCACCATCAAAACCAAAACCGTTGCAAAAAAGTGGAAAAACTCGAAAATTGGGAGAGGGCTCAAACTCGGGCTTCTCACAAAAGATCTGGCCTGCCATCTAAGCGGCTTTGTCAGGATTTCCAAAAAACCGAATCACTCAAAACTCTGACCCAACAAAAAAGCAACAGAGAGATGAACGAAATTATGAAGAGCAGCGACAACAAACAACAACTGCAGCACCTGATCCGGCATGACGTTGATGACGTGCTTGTAGACGCCGTGCTTTCGAACGAGCACTTCCTGATACGTGAGACTGGCTGACGCTTTTGCACCGGCGGCGACGTTGATGGCGATCACGAATTTGTTCGTTTCTCTGTCCCGAGATCTGCGACAGTCAGGCGGAACAACGTGTTCATTGGTGACGTTTGGTGGATGATTGGTTTGATGTGTTTCGTTTTCAGACTGTTTTGGCGGTCAGCATTGCAATTTCATTGTGGACTTTTTTTTGTCGCCCCCCATGCGCAGCCAGTGAGATTGTCCTGGTGTTCACCGCGTGCCGTCATTGTGCACACACACGCACACAAACACACTGGCAAACGGACGGAGCCCAACCGAAAAACTCATGCGTGTGCTTGTGCTTGTTTGTGATTGAGCAATATTGCAGATTGAAATGGCGATTTAAAAAAAAACGGCACGCCCACCACCGGTCTTGCTTTAGACCAGAACTTCTTGATTTTTGAAACAACCGAAAACAAAAACAAACCGCGACGCCAATCCGCCCGTCTGGCCCTGCGTTTTGATGTTTTGGTAGATCTTCGCTGCTTCATCTTTGCCCTCAACTTGGCCGAATGTTGTGATGTTGTTGACGGTTCTGGAAAATACACCACGAAATTAGGAGGCGACTGGTGTTTTTACGCCAGCAGCAGCGGACGTTTTTCAACACCGATAAAAGCGCTTGGTGTCACTGGGCACTGGCCCGGGATCGGAGAGCGGAGCGAGAACGAACGCACGCCCGGACCGCGCAGCGCTCTTAAATTGAACCCTGAATTCTTGCTATCAACTGTCAACTTTCGGTGGAAAACCTGAAGAAATCCGAAACAGTTAGTTCACAAACAATGCGAATCCGCTGATAAACGCGTCGACTGGTAGATGGAACGAAAACGTCGCCTCTTGCGCCGTCGCCGCGTGGTTCTTGACGACGATGACGACGTCGGTGGACGCGAAACGGGACTGGATCTCGGATAGAATGCTCATCGACTCGACGACGAAACCGGCCGGCTTTTCGTCGGCCGCCTAGAAAAAATGGGGCGATGGTGTGCCGTCAAAAGGCGAGAGATTTTGATGTTTACTCCTGCTGCAATGCAGTCTGTTTTGAAAGTTTGAGACTTTAGAACTAAACCTTTACCTATCAGGACCTATCAAACAATCGCGAATCGAATCAGAAAGGTCTTGTCTGTATGTGCATCTTCTTGACAGCTGAATTGTGAAAAAAACGATCAAAACACAGGAAACTCAAAATGAATGATGAGGAAGATGAAAAGAGATGTGCTGTTGATGAGTGCCCAGTTACGTTGACTTTTTTGGGAGCCAGTTCTGTTGATTGAGGTTAATTGAAGACACATTGATTTGCAAGATGTGCATCTTCTCCATCTTTGGGAACAAGGATTACGGTAGTTGTGCGTCATTTTTATTGCCACAATGTTAAAAGCCTCGTGAAACAAAAAGCTCGTGATCATGACCAACCATTTCGGCGCGCAATGCCAGATAAGCCATCACAAGCAGACCAAACAATAACGAATGCATTTTTATTTATTTTTTGTAAACTGAAAGCGATTTAGAAAGATGCAAAAAAATAAGGAGTTGTGTTTCGTTTTGTCAAATCATTAAAAAAATTGAAATTTCCTGTCATCCGAGCATGCAGCAGTGCAAACTCGGCGATTTCAAAAAAATAAACTTGTTATTGCTGCCTTGAACGAAGAAACGTTTCTGTTGTCAACGTAATATTATGCTGGTTGATTTTTCTTGTAAAGTGGGCGGTTTGTCAAGTGTGCAACTGCCTTGTCAAAGTAACATCGCTTTATTGACGGGACAATTTTAATTTCTGTTAAAGACGCACGCAAACAAACATTGCAAAAAAAGTTTTCACCTTTTTTCTAACTTCTGCCCACATTACCGTAAAGTCTTGCATATAAGGTTCCTCCCACTTATAAGACCCCCACCCAAAAGTGGGCGGAGTGTCGCACGGCGGGAAACCAAAAAATTCAAAATTTTGACTTGGTCAAAATCCTACCCCGTTTATAAGGCTCGGAATTCCTAATGTTCGGTTTATAAGACCTCCTCCCACTTATAAGATTGTCACACGAAATTCCACTTTTTTCAGAGATTGTTGATTTTCAAATTTATATAAGGAGACCTTATATGCAAGACTTTACGGTATTTGTCCCAATGTACCATTATTGGACGAATGCTTATGAAATTAAAAAAAAACGAGAGAATCCCACTTTCACATGAGACAAAACCGCAAAAAAAACAAAAAACACACCCATTATTCGCTGGATCAAACCAAAAAAAAACAATCAGTGAAACAGTGAAAAATACAATCATGAACGGCCACATAAAAAGTGCAAAACGTCCGAAAAATGAAACGAAACGAAGATGAGAACTACTAAATGCAATCTTTTGAAAGTGTTATTGGCAATTGCTAAAGCGGCAATAAAATACGAAATCTATCACTCCAATATGTATCCGTTGCGTTTTTCACTCAATTTTTCCTCCCAGTTTGCATCAATTTCCAACAGCTCGCAAGAAACCGCCCAAAGCCGCTCGGCAGCGTCGTCGTCTTGCGCCGCCGCCGAAGGATCGACCGCTTGGAGATTTCTGAAAAGTTGTCTACATTTTTGGAGAAGTAGTTTTGGACACACCTCACTCAAACAAAGATTGTCATTCTAAACAAAAAAAAACAAAGACAAAGACACGAAAATCGACCAAAATGTGTGATGCATGCTTTCTGTGCAGGGCAGGCTCCGCCTCCATAGCCACACAAAACACGCATCACGTGATCACCAACCAATCAGCCGATTACCTATAATTTAGCTTTAATCACTAAATCACAGTTAACTGAGTTCGACTGTACCTTCATCAGTGACGTGTCTAACATCTAACAGTGATCTTTGTCTAACCCCACTGAGTTCCGAAAAACGATGCAAAACTCACTCGAAATACAATCCACTCTCGCGTGCGCATCGATCATCAACGCAACAATGCAGCAGCGTCTGTGCGCCTTCCGCTGACTAAAACGAGAACGGGACAATGTGGTGGGTGAAGAGGGTCTTTTGCTTTTGTAAAATCAACTCAGTTCTTAGTGTTCCCACTGATAAATTCTGTGACAATCGAAAATGAGAGACGACGAGTTGAGACTTGTGAGTTGGGTGATCAAACTAGACACGGTCAAATTGCCGTGACTGCTTTTGTTTGGTTCGACCGCGTGTGGTTTGACCAATAGTCGGCCTAGCAAACTTGTACTGTTAGCTGATTGGTTGGTTGCGTACTCACGATTCATGCATTCTGCGCGGAGGCACGGCGCAATGCATCAAACTACAGTTTATCTCGCTAATATATGCAACTAGCTGACTGGTTGGTCATAGCAACTCCCAGCGCTGATTTGCTGGTCATGAGCAGTTCTCAGCGCTGATTGGTTGCTCATGAGCAATTCTCAGCGCTGATTGGTTGGTCATTACGTCATGTTGCATATATTTTCCAGATGGACTGTATTTGTTTTTCTTTCAGTTCTGCAACTCCATTGTGTTTGTAGACGTCGAAAGAGAATCAGTTTCATGCTTGATGTCGAAATTCAAAACGTCCCGGTGGCTCAACCGTATCTTTGGGACACAAGTCACTTCAGCAATTTTGAAATTCCCGCGGCAAGCATCAAAATTTCTCTCTCCATGCGCGCGCGAATAGTCAGCGGAACGCAAAGAGAAGACAAATGAAAGAGTTCGCAGCCAACCAATCAGCTGACACTAAAAAATTAGCCAGGACGCGTACACTGCGCGAGAACACTAGCTGCAACGGCATGATCGCGTTTCGTAGCAGGCGGTTGCCGTATAAAAGATCACTTTTGCCAAGTTCCGTTCGCACTGGAGTGCCCGGGTGAGCCGTATTCACTGTAATACCGGTTCCTGCAAAAAAAGAGTTTTTTTTCACATGAGAATCCGTTAGCCGTTTCTAGTTTCCAGTTCTGATTTGTTTGCTGAACACGAAACTTCCACCTCTCCTTCTTTACCCGCGAGTTTCTTCGCCAACGCGCGCGCAAACAGCAAGTTGCACAATTTACTGTGATTGTAGCTCGGAAAGCCAAACCGCCTGTAGCCGTCCGTTTTGTCGAACATCAGATCCTGGAAATCATTGTCCTAAGGAGCTTTTTTGTAGCTGCCCCACCGGTTTTCCAGAAACCCGAAGAACCAAACGTCGGGTGGTGCGGTTAGTGCGGGGATGAATGAATGCTGAGTATCCCATTGGCTGTGCCACGAAAGAGGGACAGCCTCTAAGCGCTGCTCTGTCCAGACTTGGAACTGTCTGCCAAGTGTGATTGTCAGAACTCTGATTTTAGGAACAAAAGTTAAAAAAACTCAAACGGTGACGTAATCCTGAAGTTCACACAGATCAATCCCAAAACGAGTGGCAGATCGTCAAAAGCTCCGTTCGCCAGTTATAATTTAGTAAAAAAACGCAAATTTTGCAGCCTCTCTGACTCCAGCCACAGGTAGAGTTTCACAAGAAAAACCACAAAACTTAAAAAACAGCAAGAAAACTGAATAAAAAATTTAAAAAAAACCAGAAAAGCAACAGATTCGTTTGCTCACGTGAAATCGGACGCCGCTGGCCAGCCGATGCAGGTCGGACGAGACGACGACGACGCGACACGGAGCGCTCGCACGCAACAGCTCGAGCAGTTCGTGGATCAGAAACATGTGACCTGGAATGTGAATGAATGATCGGTTTCAGTGGACTAACGTTGACGAAACTGTTGTGCAAAAGAGTGACTTGCTGCTAGAGTGCCGGTCTTGAAGACAATGCACGCTTTCTCTTAAGACGGTCAGAAACAAATACGCTCAACCGGGCGCTGCTGCAAGATCGCACATGTGTGTGAGGGTTTGTTCCTGTGACTGTACAACACTAAACGCAAAAAACAACAAGGGTGGTCTCATCAATGTAAAGTGCAATCCTGCATAAAACCGCAAAAAAAATTAAAAATTCAGAGTCCCTTTTGGTACTCAGCTTTCAGAAGTTGTACCGACGACAGACCACTTTCATATAAATTTCCATTCCTCTCCACAAAAAACCAAGACAACAAAACGAAACAAAACACTGTCATGCAGCAACAAAGCCCGACCAAGATGATTCACGCCGAATGTGTAATCGAATCCGTCCACTGTTCGTCGTTTTTCACCCTCATAAGCGGCATTCAACACGATACAGTCCAATCTGGCGACGGTTTTCCTCAATTCAACCGCGAATTCTTTGATCGACGCCAATGAGGCCAAATCGACCGGCAATGCTACGCCACCGCCGAACTGCTCACTGTCCTGGCGTAGTTTGGCGAGCGACCTGGACGCCCAGATGACGTGCGCGCCTGGAGGAATTGAATTATTTTTTTCAGATTTCAGTTTGTCACCCTCGTGGCTTGGTGGTAGCGCGTTAGACTCTTGTCTATGCGTTCGGGGGATCGAGCCCCCGCCGAGGGGTGTATACTGTGTAGGCACTTAATGACAGAGAAAACTCAATGGGCGCTCTACTCGACGACGTTTTGTTCGCTTTTCTGGGTTAGTCCTGACTGAAAACAGTGCCTAAAATCCCTGACAACAACAACAAAGTGATTCTGCACACCGTGTGACCAGCCGGTCAGTCCTAACTTTTTGAACGTTCAATAATTGATTCCAAACAATCAAATCAAAACGCACGATCGATTGATTGAATCATAAAAAAACGATGTTTGATAAAGTTTACGTTTTCAACTGAGGCTGATTTCCGTATTGTTTTGCAAGAAAGGACGTGAGAAAAACGAATGATGAGAGAATTGATGTGATAAAACAGAAAAAAAAGATTTTGTCCATTCCGCCAACCTCTCTCAGCGAGCTGTTTCGCCAATTCCCTGCCGATTCCGGTGCTCGCTCCAACGACCGCCACCGTGGCGCCGTCGCATCGTTTCTCGATCGGAACTTGCTTGTAGAAAAATCGTCTGAAATGAAACAAAAAATTGATTTTTTTCTGAATCGCACACATACTAATACGTACCTCTTGATCAAAAATTTTGTCCATTCTGTTTTTTGTAACGACTGTGCACGAAAAATTGTCACAAGCGCCTGTTTTATTGTGCAAAACTGAAAAATAAAAAATCTTTATTTGACCAACACCTGAACGCGAAAATCACGCAGAACCACGGAACCAGTCCCACGATTATCGGGATACGAAGAAATCTGGAATGAAATCATGCAAGGTTTCAGGGAAAATAAACTTATTTAAACTTATGTACTGTCGAATTCCCTTAAAAGTCCTCACATTATCGAGACCGCAGCTGTGACGGCGCAGAATATCCAATATTGTATGGAGTTACGCATGACTTTGGATTCTGCAAAATTACAGCTTAAGAGACCGTTTTTTTTCAATTCCCAGTTTTTTCTAAAGAAGCCATCAAAGAGTAAAGCACATTTGATTCCGTTTCGAGATACATGAGCTGATAATGGGTTAGAAACTGTTTTAAAAGACAATTGGTGCACAACTACTGTATGGAGGGACCATTCAACATTAACAACCAATCAAGTTTCGCCAATAATATCATCTGGTGGAATGCAATGGCGTTTCAGAATGTATCTGGGCCTTTTATATGTGCTCAGAGCGCCCAGCCCAGAGACGTGCAACGGTCCACTTAGCAACTTGACATAATGACTCATAATGCATCATTTTTACTTGTCACCTGGTTGCCATGCCGCAATGAAATGACCGCTGAGTCAATTTCAAAAGCACCGAAACCGTAATTACCCACATTTCAACAACTTCAGACTTCAGGTTGCGCGGTTGCTAACAACAAAGCTGCGAAAAGCATACGAGCAATATTTCAAATTCCTGTTTTTAAAGCAAAACTTGTGTTAAGTGCAGTGGAATCACAGCACAGAATCGAAACTAAGGAACAATGGCTACGGGTCCATCGAGACTTCAAAAGTCGACTTGACTTGTGAACAGATCAGACATTCATTCCACGGATAGTCGAAGACAAAATGCGCTAGATACAATGACAGTATATCCGCTAAAAAATGGGTATTTTTTCATTTAATTATCGTGAAAAAGTGATGGTGGTACAAATAATTTCTCATCGTTCGGAAGTGAAAACATTTTAGACTTCCTGGGTACAAAAATGGTTATCGACTCGCAAAGCGAAAACTATAAATACTACCTTCTTACCTGCTGGTTTTAACGAATAATTCCAGTGTGAAACGGTCTTCTTGTCTGTCCTTGGAAGCGGTAAAACAGTCAACAGGAACACACACGTGGCGAATGTTTGCATGTCATTTCGCATGTACAATTTGTTTTTGGAAACCTGTCATCTCGTTTTAGCAGAATAAACAGTTCCCGAGAGAACATAACATAGCGGGATTCGAACACTTAACCACAAATAGGGATTATGATTAAAGGTTTTGCACGCTCTTATTCTGTGAGAAATGCGACGAAGTTCCAAACAAACACACTTAACGTTGTCCATTTCACTTGTTTTCTCACATTCAGATATGACACAAGCAGACGTATAAATCGTCCCAGAAGAAAAATATCGAAAAAAGTCCTTCAGAAATGTGTTTTCTTGCCCGATTTTATTGACTGTACAGCATGAAACACAACATGGTTTGTTGTTTATGTGGTTACTATCATATACAATCTGTAACACAACAACGTGGTGTAACATAGTTTTTTAACAGTTAAAAAATTATTCTCAGTTTAAAAAATCAAGTTTTTTTGCAAAACCTCCGCACTGTCTCCAAAAAAACCGAAATTAGAGTGGGATGGCAATGAAACAGCTTACAGAAACACCTCGAAATAATTTTTTGTCCATTGTCCATTACGAAACATCTTTGTCCCAAAGATGCAACAATTCTCCGGAAAACACATCAACAGTTTCCTGCTTTTTGCGAAATAAAATGGATGGATGGATGGATCAACCATTCACTGTACACAATGAAACACAGAGGGAAAACATCGAATTTACAAATAATTTAAGCGGAATTCATAAACCAGTATTTAGTAACGCGCAGCTGTGTTAAAACACAGCTATTGGAGTCACTAAACACTAGTTCATGAATGCTCCATTAGTTTTTTTTCAAAACGGCAGCTTTAACAACAACAAAGAAAACAGCATGAAAACGAGTGCAGCAAAACAAAACGATAAAGACAACTCATTAGATCCTAAAAATGCCCTGTGTTCAAGACCCGATCGGCGAGTGTGTGTTTGTTGTGTAATGTATATGACCTATCTGCAAAAAAGGCTTTTTGACTGACAGTTTCTAATAAGCAGTCTTTAGTGGATGTACTAACAACGTATCACGGCACCATGAACGAGAAAAATTATCGCTGAAAAAAACGACATTTATTTTGGCGATTCAGATGAAACGTATTACTGGTTCTGATACTTTGAAAACTGAACGGCTTCGTATAACACAAAAAACATGAAATGATCAGACCGTGAAACAAATTGCAGTATGTTGTAATGAGGAACGTGGACAAAACAAATTCAGAACCTTTCTAGTGAGTACAACTGCTGGAATACGGGGAAGTACACGGTGTGAAGAAACAAATGACGATAAAAATGTACTGACACTTGACCAATAACTTATATTCATCTGTTCAAAACAACTAAGAAACGAAAAAAAAGAAATGCCAAGTGATTAGTAAGAATAAGAAAATACATGTATGTACAATACCATTAAAAAACCACACACCCTGGTCAGTACGAACAAAGTGATGCCCATTTTTGAGCTATTAAAATTTTAAAGTTGGATTGATATCTGAGAATTTCGGGAGTATGCAAGAGAAATCAGAGTTCACACAAAATGCCCATTTTGAAAAAAACAATGAAAACTTGTAGAATCATGTTCTAAATGCGAAAATACTAAATAACAATTATTTCGAACATAAAACATCCAACACATTTTAGATGGACTAGTTCGACGACAAAAAACACCGAAATCTTGGATATCACAATCACAAATAGAAAACTTCAATTCACCACACATTTTTTGTTGTTTTCAGACTACCAAACTACAATTGGCAACATAAAACACAAGATAATTTTTGCCCTGATCATAAAACACATTGAACAGCATCACATGCAACTACCACAAAAAATGAAATGCCATAAAAACTACAACTGTCACAGACTATTGCAAAGGTACAACAGAGGGATTAACAAACCTTTTCGAAATTTCTCTCAGATCCACAAAAAACCACCTGCCACAATATACACAGAAATAAATGGGTGTATACTTGGCTTGGAGCAATGTAAAACAACAAATGCCACATAATGTGAGCCCAGTGGTTACGGTATCTACTGTGTACGTGTACCGGGTCTCTTCACGATGTTGTTTTTTTAATTATCATTAGCTCGTTAAACGAAAATGATCGAAAAGTGAGATCTTGTCAAGAAGACCGATTATAATAAATACCGAACACTGATGACCCACGCACTCGACTAGACAAAAAACAATTCAGACAGCGAAATCTGTTGCAAAAGTAACAAGAGATACATCAGGAAAAAAGACATAAATCCACTCCACATTCAACCGGAAAAACAGCGCTCGTCAAAAGGTGACTTCGGTCGGAATGTCGTCCAACGTGTAGTAGTCGTGCTCGATGCGGTCCTCGAGCACGCGCACCACCCGGAGACCGTGACCGTCCGAGCCGAGTTGACAGCCGACCGCCGATGTGACGACGACCTGCGCGAAAAACAGAAACGGTTTTTTTGTGTGACCGTTGTTGGTTTTTGTTGAGGCTTGACCGCGCGAGTGGGCCGTGGTTTGCCAATAATTGAGGAATCATGCACACCGCATCGATTTGGCGTCAGCAGAGCTGCTTTCTCTGACTGTTTTCAAAACACCGCGGTTGCGCTCTCATCAGAGTCGTCGCTGGCGCGCACACTGCACGCCTGGACCTGTTTTACCGCAATTCGCTCGGTGAATGAAGCGAATACCACACGGGTAAAGTAGAGAAAACTGAACCGAACACCACACCGTCGGCCAACCTCCAGTTCGTCGTCCCAGCCGCCCGCATTTCGGTGGTAATGACCGCAGAACAGTTTCCGCATGCCCGCTCGTTTCAATCGATCCAAATACGCGAAGCGTTCGGATTTGACGCCGAAATTGAAGCACCACGTCGTGTGATCGAACACGGCCACTCGCTCTTCGTTGCGGTCGACGAGAAACGGAGGGATGTGCTGAAATTTAAAAACAACCGAATTAAATTTTTTTAAAAACTTCGTTTTGAGAAAAGGTGCCACCAAGTTTTTTTGGATAAAGGGTTTTTTTAAATGCTGAAAATACAGCGTGCGCTTCTGCGCAGTTGTGAAGAACTTGAAACTTTGAACTATTGTGAACATCACAAAAAACGAACATGGCAACCATCAGTGCAGCAGCTAAAGTGGTATTCACAAAGCAGCCTGACGCATAGCCATGTCATAAACAGGGCTACGCGTCACGAAATATCGCTTCATGAATGCCCGTTAACTCGGTCGAATTCGGTTTTGCATATGGTTGATTGGTTTCCTTTCGGACAAATGGGTTCATGTGAGCTGACGATAGTGTGTCGCGTTGCGATTGCGAAAAGAACAACAAAACTAGGTCAGTCAATAAGAAAAAAAAACATTTGCAGCTTCTGTTTGTTAATTGCGTGGCACAACACAATCAACAAAAAAACCACCGCCGCACCTGAAAGCCGACCAGATGCTGATGCGGTCGCGACGGCTCCGCGCGCAACCTCGCCTCCAGCCAATCATCCTGCGCCGTCCTAATCGCCTTCACCATCGAGTCATCCTGGTAATACTGCGAGTTCACGACCAAATACTTGCAGCCGCCGACCCAGAACTCGAAAAAATCATCGCCGAAATCGCGCCGATAGTCGCTGACACTCTGTTCCGTCGGTTCGTTGCCGACGTCGTGGTTGCCGCAGACGCAGACGGCACGAATCTCGGGCGACAATTTCGACAGGGTCGCTTTGAAGTCGCGAATTTGGAGCGCGCGATACGCGACACCGGGAAGAGCGTCGATCAGATCGCCGCACACGACGAAGAACCTCGGACGTGGGCGGAGTCGGTTGACGGCGACGATCGCGCGCGACATCAGCGCCACCTGGCGGTCCGGATTGAAATGAGCGTTTTTTTGCGATTTTGAGAAACGTTGTTGTTGTGGTTGAGATTTTAGGCAAGGTTTTTAGCCAGGGCTAACACAGAGAAGCGTACAGAACGCCATTGAGTAGGGCGCCCATCGAGTTTTCCGTCATTGGGCGCCTTACACCCGCTCTGCGACCGATCCTGAGTTTTCGCCAGACAATGGGTCTAACGGCACATCATGCCCGAGGTGGAGAACGTGAAGTCATTCGCTTTGTTCAAGAAGATTTTGTTCACTTTCGATTTTTCTGTTTGTTGTTCTATTACCGCCCTGATCATGTCCACGAACTGCTGGTGGTGTCATAAAAACGAAGGTAGAAACAACGGAGTTTATACATACTGGAAAAGACGGGTCTTTTGCCAACGAAAAGGCGATGACAGTACAGAAGATTTTGCCGCTAGCGCCAGTCAGTGGAAAGTGGTACGGCACCACCAACCGACCGAATCAAGTATTCGTTCCAAAGATCAACTTCACGCTGATCCATCCCAGACCGAATAAAGGGTTGCTATTAGTAAAAAAGCTTTGTGAGGTCAACAAGCAGTTGAAATTTGCACAAACAAACCTCGGCAGTCAAATCGATCCGTTCAGCTTTCGTTCTCTCCTTGTTTTCGCTGAAATTTGCCATCATGCCCAGTTGCGTGTCGGCCGCCAGGAATATATTTTTCAACGCATGTGCTTTTTTCCTTTTCCAGTGTTTCGCTGTGAATACAAGACAGTTGTCAAGGAAACAACACTCACAAGGCTGGAACGAACGAACGAATGGCGACTTTGGTGACGCTTCGATGAGACTAAAAAAGCGTCGAGTAGGGCGCCCACGCCACGCCCAACGAGTTTTTTCTGCCATTAAGTGCCTGTACGAGTTCTACGGGGGGAAGTACTCGATCCGCACGAACGGCACTGACGAGCAGTCTAACGTGATACAAATACCTAAGCCACGATTCGAAGCAAGAACACATGACCACTCTGGCCTCTCCAATACTGAACTAGTGTAAAAAACTGTGAAACCGTCAAAAAAAAACTAATCTAGAAATGAAATATCATATGAAAACTATCAAACCTGCACGAAACAGTATGGCCCCGTCCATTGTCCTTCCGTTTCATAAGTGAGTCCGTCGAACTGTTGATTTCGAGCGAGAATTCTGAATTTCGACGCGTCTTCGGTCGCTGTTTTCGGATCGAGACCACCGCAAGGACCAGCGACGACGACGTTTGAATTTGAACTGTTCTCGTTCAACGAAGTGTTGTTCGACGTCATTATTGTGTTGCAATAATCTCGGAACATTCATTCAATTCGAATTCGACTACTCGTTTTGTTCGTCAAGTGTTCCGCAGTTTATACATACAGTCCGTTGGAATGCAATCGATTTCAAATGGGCGTTTCAGAATAATGTTTGTTTCAGCATTCAATGTTTGGCCTGCGCCTGTACATACGAATCAACGACACACACACAAACGCACTGAAGAAATGGAAACGTTCAATTGAGGAGAGGAGAATACAAACTCAAAACGTATATGAGTCTCAAAATAGCAAGCGAGAGGAGAGAAAGGAGAGAGGAAACTTGACAGAAACGACTGTGAGAATCAGAATCAGACGCAAAAATGACGCTTGTGAAAAGAACTGCTTCCGAAGGCAGAAGCCGAACGTAATGAAAATGAAACTTCAGCTGCTGCATCACGTTTCTGTTTGGCATAACCGCAGCTTATGATGCCACTACAACATATACTTACACTAACATACA